>ML810725.1:158966-179581 GCA_009831015.1 Picea engelmannii
GCAAGGAGCATAAGTGGGGAGCGGAAAACACATGCGTCTAGAAAAATTAGGATAAGTGCTTTTTCACGGGTTTTCTCCAAAACTTTTCATGTCTACACCACCAAGGGGTTATTCGAACAACATTTTAGGTATCCAAATCATGGTGCAACATTGATCATCAAATTGGTTCTTATTGAAATAAAACAATAAAGCAACTAGCCTATATTATAACCTAGCTTCCTATGACAATTAAAACAGATTAGACTGTTGGGTTAAGAATTTATTCTACCCTGGGGCTATCTAACCAAGATTAGACAGTCTGGCCATATTTATTCACTAATCTAACCTAGAAACTTTGGCTAAGATTAAACTGTTTAGCAAAACTCATTCACTACCCTATCAACATCAATTTAAAAAAAACTTGGCCATGCTTGAAAGGTATGGACCAAGTTACTATTATTGCATGGGGCTTTTATTGAATTCTTTTATGCCCTCTTTTCTTTATTTTTCCTTTCTTTTCTTTCTTTCTTTTTTCTTTTCTTTTTTTTCTTTTTTCTTTTCTTTTCTTTTTTCTTTTTCAAATTATTTGCAGAATGAAAAATCATTTGTCAACAAAAACACTAGAGAAAGATAATATCCCAGTCACCAGTTGATCCTATAACTTATACGGTGATAACAAGCTACATCCACAAAGATTTGGCTCTTGGCTCTTTTATTATGGTAGTTCTTGATTTCCTTGCGCCACGCGCTTACAATACTCCGCAAAAGTGCGTAAGATCTATGTGAGGCAAACTAGATCACACCAGGCTCCACAGCCTGCGGTCTAATCCTCAGATCTACCTTCCCCCATATCTTTCCTTGCTCAACAGCTTACAAAACTTGGTTCATATAATTCAAGAACCCTTCACGTATCGCCAACAACAATACTCAGAAAAATCCCTCAATAACAATCATAACTAACACAAAATCAACAATGATAACTACAAGAATCACCAATACTCAACAACCCTATATGATACTTTTGTATCTATATTTATACATTTCGGGATCTTCAGCCACTTATAGAATATTACCAAAACCCTAACCCTTCTTACGCTAGGTTTTTCTCCCACGTGCATGCTGTTCTTCCTCCAGCTGTCGCTTTCCTCTGTGCATGCTTTCTTGCACTCGCGCATGCTGATCTTTTGCTAGTTGTCACTTCAGTTTTCTGCACGCTTTCTTTCTCATGATCGTCTTTCTTTCCACTTTGGCCTGGTGCCAATAGGCCCCCAACATTGACATGTGACTTGTCCCGAGTCACCTAATTGCGTTGTGCTTCCTTGATCTCCCTAGTGATCGTCTGGAACTGCTCTTGCAATTCGGTTGCTGTTGTCAGTGCCTACGTGATTTTCTCCTTGATAATATCGACTGTGTGCGCTGCTACTTCTTCGCTTATCAGTCCTACACATTCCAGTTGAGTCCTTGCTGACTATGTTCTGGCTTCTTCTGCTTGCTCCAATACTACTGCTATCCGTTCCTGCAATGGTTCTATTTGAGCCTGGCGCTCCTATTTCTGTGTTTGTGTAGTGAGAAGTTCTACCTGCAACTTCTTTAATTCTTGTGTCTCCTTGACCCATTCAGTAATTGGGATGGTTTTATGTTGCTGCTTGAATTTTTGGATCATTGCGTTGATCCTTTCCTCCTCCTTGTCCCATTATTGGACTTGTGGATCCTCTTCCAGCTTTGTCCAGAGTTGCACTGCTTTCTCCAGCAAGTCGGCTGTTGTGTTGACCTGCTTTTCCAGATCCTGTAGTTGCACTGTTGCTTCCTGCTTCCTCTGCTCCTTTACTGCTGGTGGAGTGATTGGTCTAATCTATCCATGGAGAGTCTCGATCTCCTTATGATATTGATCAATTTCCTGCAAAATTTGATCGATCTTTTTTGTCGCTGGGAGTTCACTTCCTTGCGCAGTAGTTGGAAGTTTCCCAAAAATGTCTTCCACTCTGCGTTCCAAGTCATTCCTGTGTTCCTTTTCCTCTTGCATTTTCGATTTTGCCTGTGCGCACACTGTTTTCAGTGTTGCTTGCTGTAGCTTGACCACATTTCTATGTGCCTGAAACTAGATCTCATGGTGGACGCTAATCTGCAATTGGTATAAGGCCTTTGCTAGCATCCGTGTTACGACCAATTGGATCTGATCCAAATCCTTTAGTGGTGTCTGTCCCACAACCTCATCCATTTGTAGCATTCTTGGTTTTATGTAAACCGTGGAATGTGGTTTCGAAAGAACTGAGTCACGTTCTCCCACCTCCATTCTTTCCATGGTCCATGCACTTTATGGCTCTATGCCTCTATTGCTACTTGTAATCTGGGCTTCTTCGAATTTCTTCAGGAGTTGTCCCATTTCTGCTAGCTCCTTCTGCAGTTTATCCCTGTAGTGCGCTGCATGATCAAAGTCCTCTACGAGGCAATCCTGGACCATTCTGGAAATCATCTCACCATCATCCTCTGTGATTGTTTATTCTGGTGGTGGTCATTGTGCCTTTGATTTCTTGCGCGCACCTATTTCCTGTACCGCTAGTCACTTAGTTCCCCCTGATTCCTGTGTGATAGGGTTCATCGCGGTTTCCTGTGCTCCCTCAACCAGGTTCTACTGTTGATTGGTTGGCTGAGTGGTTTCTGTTCTCCCCTTCTGGGTCCCTGGTTGCTCTGAGCCGCCCTCTATCCGAGTTGGCTTATTTTGGCCCGTTCTTGGTTTCTTGGGTACTGGGACTATTGGAGGCTGTGTTTCCGGCTGCGGAGCCCCTCCTTTTGTTCTCTGTCCTAGTACTACTCTGGGTATGGTTTGGATTTTCCATTCATCCAAACATTCTTGGATGATCATCTCGATGTCTCCCTCAGTGACACAATAGTGCATCTGCAACCACTGTTTATGTGGGTCCTGTCTTGGCTGTACCCACATGGCTTGTCGCCTAGCCTAGAACTTGGTGATGCCCCTGAATCGCGCGACAAACCCCAGTGTTATCCTCCATGCTTGGTTGATTGCTTCCTGTATTTCCCGTAGGTAAGCTTCAAATATAATTCCATTTTCCTTCTTATGCCTAGCCAGTGGCGCAGATCCTAGGATGCGATATCTCGCTCCTCCTAGCTGTGGTCTGGTACAGAAGACAACGTGTTCCGGTTCTTTCCATCCCATGAAAGTGATGAGAGTAAGCAGCCATGAGTAGTGAAATTCTGTACCTACTTACTACACATCTTTATAGTCAATTTGGAATAAGTTGGACAGATATGGTGCCCAGCTCATGAAGGTGCCTTCTTCACACTGGGTTGCGACTGCGATAACTCCTGCTGGTGCTTCATCTTTACGACATTTCCTTAGTAGTTTGCATGCTAAGATATTTGCTCCTAGTTGTGTTGCAGCATCGTTAATTCATTTGATGATAATGCCCCTTGTTCCCCTGTCGGTGCCATATCTCTTCTTCTTTTCCTCTGCCAATGTTTTTTCCTTGGACTTGTCATCCAGTATCAGTGCGGGATCCAAACCCCAGATAGGTAGTCCTATAATTTGTGCAATAAGTTCAATGGTTATGGGGACGGGTTTTTCCAGCCATACATTCACTCCATGCGTGACTGCTAACAGTTTCTTAACGCATGCTGATGCATATTGGCCTCTGCCAAAGTGTGGTATCTTCAACAATCCTAAGATTTCGATTCTGTCTAGTCTGGCTGCGCTGTATGAATTTGCTGTGTCTACCACGAACTCTGTGATGAATCCTGCCACGATACTGTCAAGCCAAAATTCTACTTCGTGGGTGAATTTGTTGTTCACCTGCTGAATCTGTACTAGATTCCAATCTAGCTATCGAATCCGGTTCTTCGGGTGATTATCTGTTAACCTTAAGATCCACTCCTTTAGTAGATGTGGAAAATCACCGAAAAAGATTTCGTGTAAATTCGTAAACACGTATTTATCCAGGTATCTGCGTGATGTGATTCTAGGGTTTCTATTGTCTTTGTGTGAAAATGCTAGCTCTTTCGTTCACAACCAACCCTCGATTTCTTCTCTCGTGGGGTTCCAAGGTCTCCACATTCCCTTCTAACGGCCCATTTCTTCTTCGATGGCTCTTGTCCACTCTATCTCAACTGCTCAGTCCTATCTTTTTCCTCTTAACATGGCAACAAAACCATTTGTTGGTCTCATCGATTCCCCTCTTGGGTTCTCTGATTTATTGACCCAGGGTTCATAACATTCGGGTTCCAACAAAGCCTCTAACTATCAGCCCTCCTAGTAAAACCAAAAGGCAACGCAACGACCGGGAGGTACTGTGCAGTCTCACCCGAGATAGCTAAAGATGGGTGACTGTAAGACTCAGGTGTTTACAGTCTAGGACATAGTAGGAAATAAAGGGTTTTTGGGTTAAGGGCATGTTCTGCATACTGTTATTGTAATCTACTTGTTCCTAGGAATCGCATGCATATAGCTCAAAATATAAACAGATTCTAATCACGCATTTGGTTATTCATCAATCATAATCATCTATTGCTGAAAGAAGTTAAAGATATGCAAACATTCAACACATTACATAGATATTATCGTGGTTCACCCCTCCTAGGCTACGTCCACAAATATTTGGCTCTTGGCTCTTTTATTATGGTAGTTCTTGATTCCCTTGCGCCGCGCGCTTACAATACTCCGCAAAAGTGGGTAAGATCTATGTGAGGCGAACTAGATCGCACCAGGCTCCATAGCCTACGGTCTAATCCTCAGATCTACCTTCTCCCATATCTTTCCTTGCTCAGCATCTTACAAAACTCGGTTCATACAATTCAAGAACCCTTCACGTATCACCAACAACAATACTTAGAAAAATCCCTCAATAATAATCGTAACTAACACAAAATCAACAATGATAACTACAATAATCACCAATACTCAACAACCCTATATGATACTTTCGTATCTATATTTATACATTTCGGGCTCTTCAGCCACTTACAGAATATTACCAAAACCCTAACCCTTCTTAAGCTAGGTTTTTCTCCCATGCGCGTGCTGTTCCTCCTCGAGCTATCGCTTTCCTCTGTACATGCTTTCTTGCACTTGGTCGTGCTGATCTTTTGCCAGTTGTCACTTCAGTTTTCTGCACGCTTTCTTTCCCATGATCATCTTTATTTCCACTTCGGCCTGGTACCAACATGACCTTTGCGCACTCTTTGGCCCATTGCGAGTCCTGCTCAACATGTATCTTGACCACATCACTCAGGTCGACAAATACATCGGGGGTACCAAACTTGGGGAGATCAAAATGCTTCATTACTTTATTAATTTTACCCCAGCATTTCTGGCACTTGGCCCATTGCTGTTGGATTTCTTGGTGTGGGTCTCGGGACATCTTAGCCCAATACTTGATAGATTTCATCATGTGGTTGAGAATTCTTTTGCTTACTAGCCAAATTCCATGTCTTTATTGTTCTTGACCTTGCTGGACTACCTCAATATATTCGAGTCTTTCTATCGCTTGTTGAGCCTTTTCATGCCATCGCTCCATTTGCTTACACGTTATGAGTGCCATGAGAGTGTCTTCTTGGAACTCGATGATGTTCGTGATTAATAAGTTCATTTCTTTCTTGAACTCGCTGTAAACTCTGTTGAACCCATTTCTCAGATACATACTGGTCTGTGTGGCGCTTTTGTAGTATTCGGCCAAATGGAGAACATGTTCGAGCTCTTTTAGGGTGGCGGCTAATTCCTTTTCAACCCTCCTGGCTCTATCTTGGGCGACATATGAGAGGGATTTTCCCATGCCAATCAATTCAGATGCACGAGCATTGGCTGTGTCGATTAAGTTCTCCTCCGTGGTTACTAAGATGGAGTGATCCAAGGTGATCCTCCTCCTTTTTTCCGTCCTTTGAATGATGGCCTTTCTCTTTTGATCATAGGAGATCACATATATATCTGCTACCTTGTCTACCAGGTCTGGTATCTGCTGATCTCCCCATGTGAGGTTGTTACCCAGGCTTCCCGCAGTGTATATTTGTTTGAGATTGGGCTCTCAAAATCCCTCGTTCATCTTTGTAGATCCGACTCCTACTTGTTGCTCATCGGAGATTTGAGTATTAGGTAGAATAGAGGTATCAGGCATAGACTTGTTACTTACTTTCTCGTTGGCGGTGGAACCACTGAATTCCTTTTGTGGAGGGTTGTCACTCAGACTTGTATTTGTTTCTGGTTCATCAGACTCCCTAAACTTAGAGATCTCCTTTAGCTTCTGCCTCCTTTTGTGGGACCTCCTTGTCCTGAACCCCGAGCCCAGAGGAAGAGGTCTTTTTGGGACTTGGGGAAGATATATTTTCAGGACTTGGGGAAGAGGTATTTTCATGACCTTCTTCTTCTTGGATGCGCACTGGGGTACCACAAGAGGGATCTTCGCTCTCATCATTGCTGTATATATGTATAAGTGTGCTCAAGGGGTTAGGCGCTTGTGTTTCTATCGACACCCGACCCATATTTGGTTGAGTTGTTCCTTCCTCCGAGGGATCAATTGGTGATATCGTAGATTCGAGATTGCCCGACCCATTGGTGCCATCGACGACTATGAGACCAGGACCGCTTAGATCTGTCGAGACTCTTTGGATGGTAGTTGAAGTCTTGAGACTTATGACAAGATGTGGGTTATCCTACATCCATTTCATTAGTAGATGAGATTGATGGTATAGAAGTGCGCCACTCTCTTGAGCCGTTTGATCTTTAGGGAAATATCTGATTTGTACCAGGGATCTCTGATGAGCTTCTGTGACCTCAATGTATTATTGGGGGTTATTTGTTTCTTCCTCCAATTCATATGCAGTTTCCCCTTTGGGTCATCGGCTAATTTCTTGAACTGCCCACTCCAAAAATGTTGCCTGTTCTTCGTAGCTCATAGCTTTGAACCTGGTTCCTCGAGGATCAACTTTTCTGGCCACCACCATATTCCAGTCTTGAGCATTTTTGATAAAAATTTCATCCTCGAATTGGTCATGTGCATAAGGCCAACAAGATGATACCTGTGACACGTGCTGTAGGACCAATCCCTTGGGATCGTGTTTGTGGAATTGACCAGTTTGGAACCGAAATTCCAATTGAAATAGCCCAAGTTGTTTAGCATGTGCGGTGTCTTTGACCATGCAGAAGCTGATATGAAACCCATATAGTATGAAAGCCCTCTTCTTGTATTTCACTAAAGTTTCATTATATTCTTGTATGATGGTTTGATAGCAGATTTCTCCTAACACTAGCCGGTCGGGAACATAAACGAACAATAAATGTGGTGCCCCTGTGGCACCGAAAATCCCGATGTAGGTTTCTCGTTCATCTAAATACCAGTGACCAATTTTGACTATGACCTTCTTTGCTTCGTCTGATAATCTAGGGTGTTCTTTCTTAAAGAGCAAGACGTAAATGGGTGCAATAAACTGATCACAGATAACATCATAGGATTTCTTGTACCTGTTTTCCCACAAGATGTTGTAGTATACATGGACTGTGAGCTTCGAAGGGTGCCAATTCAAGTTCATCCCAACAAAAGATTTCCTGGCGCAGATGATGTCCAGTAGATATGAAGCCATGTAGAAGGCGGGGGTATCTCCCTCCTTTGGAACCTGAGCCTATTTTATGCAGGTGCTCAACTGTTTAGAGATGATAGCACCCCAATTGAAACTGGTGCCTGAAATGGCGACTATAAAATCCAGAGGCATTCAAGCTTCCGAAAACTGGGAGCAGTCTTTCTCCCCATACAATCTGCAGAGAAGGGCCATGAGATAGGCATATGGTTCCCTAGGATTGACCATTGGGTACCAACCGGAAGTTTTGTTCATGAATTTCTTGTCTTCCCTCCACTAGGATGCCATGATTTTGCTAGTGTCATGAGAGGAAACTCATCATGAAATCAATGCTCAACTTTTCTCCAGACTCATTGAGATTGTAGTATTTCTGAACTTCTGATGGCATAAAAACCCCGACGCATTTGCCATTTTCATCATTAATAAAACATTTCCGTGCATCGGTGTGATCAATGAGCCACTTTAAGAGCTCTACACAAAGGAAAAATAGAGACCGATTTGCTACCATGTGTAGATAAGCCCTGCGAATATTTGGGAGGACCTTGTCATCGAGCTTCCTTGTATCAGGGTAGCTGTGTGGAGTATATTCAAGGGGTTCTTCTTTCTTGATCTTCTTGAAGACTTCTTCCCAGTGAGGAAAAGTTATCTTTGCTCCAATGCTTGCCTCTGTATCTCAGAAAGCTGGAGGCTAGACAAAGGGATCCTTGGTGATCGCCTTGATAACAGACACCGGCTTAGGAGCGAACTCTAATTGTCTTGCAACTGCTGGGGAGGAGCCTTCTCCTATTTTCGATTCTTGCAGCTTTGGCGCCTGTGGTGATTTCCTGGTGGATGGCTTCTTTGGAGGCATTGTCCCTGCAATCAAATCCGCCCTTTAAACACGTATACAAAGAAACATTGGGTGAGAACATATACAAATGAAGCGTAAAACCATAAGCAAACCCATACCTATAATGCTTGCTAAGATAACTGTTTAATACTCACTGGACTTCAGATGCTTCCTTTGGACTGGTGGCTTTGTTCTCTTGTTTGTTCTAAATTCCTTGCTACGCAGAGTGGGATCATACACAATAACTTGAAAAGAAAATAATTGGGGAGATACTATCAGTCACATTGATTAGTTAATACAAGTAATGAATGCTAAACCACTAATGAATTTCTGCGGATAAATGCTGACTGGATGTCGGCGGAGGCACAGATGGAGATGCATTGTATCGGAAAGTTTAATGGTTCCTTTTGATTCGCACAATAACAAATGCATGATCTATGAATTAACTGATAACCATAAATGCAACATACTTAACACACTTAGGAGTTTAACACGTCTCGTTACGTCACTTCGACCGATGAATGGGTCGGGGTACGGCTAGTATCTATGTGAACTCCCTATCCTATTCTTCTGATAAAAACTATCGATGCCTATAATATCGAGGATGGGTGACCGGGAGAAAGTCCAAGTGCATAGTTTATCGGTGAGTCGTCACCTCCATAAGCTGTCTTTTTCGAAACTTGTTTTGGGATTCGGCAATTGGTAGTGTCAGTCTTTTTTACACACGGTCCTTACTATTACACCTTTTCGCCGAAACCAACAAATCGGTCTTCGGTAATATCCTTCCTCATGCTTATCCATGAGAAGGACACACTCTCATCGGCCGACACCAACGAAGATCAGCCTTCGACTATTTTGACTTCCCAAACAACTTTCACCACCTTGATCTTTCGTCGATGCCGAACTTTCGAGGTGAGTCAGGGAAATGTCTGGGTAGCCGATTGCTTGAGTAGTCGTTAAGTTCCTTAATATGGTTCTTTATATGATCAAGAGAAACTTGAACATGAAACATATAAGATAAGAAGGTTATCAGGCTCAAACCACGACGAAAACAATCAAAGGTAGAAAACAAGGTGGTACCTAAAAGGAAGTGGTCATAGAACTTTTAGGGTGTGTTGAGCACTCAACACTCGGGAAATTAGTAACAGAGAATGCTCAGGAATTCAATTCCAAGGCCATGATTGATTTTTGTGGGAATTACAACATTATCTTGACACACTCTACACCATATTACCCACAGGGGAATGGGTTGGCAGAGTCATCAAATAAAACCCTCATCAAGATCATCAAGAAACTGCTCGCTGAAAATAAAAAAATCATGGGATGCCAAACTGAAGTATGCCTTGTGGGTTGACATGATCAGCACTAAGAAGTCACTAGGTACCTCTCCATTTTAGCTAGTTTATGGGGTGGATGTTGTTTTTGCAACCCAACTTGGTCTACCGGTATTGAAATTTTTGCAGGAGGAAGTGGATGAGCCTAATGAGATCCAGAGGACAATTTTTTAGATTATTGAAGGTCAATAAAGAAGAGAAGCATTAAATGAGAAGACTGAGGCATACTAGGGAAAGGTCAATGCAACCTTTGACAGGAAAACAAAAAAAGATACCTTTCAAGCAGGTGACCTGGTTCTGAGGTGGGATATCAGGAGGGAGGACAAACCCAAGCATGGTAAGTTCGATAAACTCTGGTTTGGTCCTTTGAAAGTGGCCAAAGTTTCAGATAATAATACATTTATATTGAAAAATATAGATGACACTGAGATCTTTGGAAGCCCAGTCAATGGGCGCTTCATGAAGCATTACTTCGCTCAATGAACTAGAGGTGGTTCATTTTGTGCATAGATGTTTTGATTTCCAGTTTGATTCAGTAGTTTAGTTTGAATAAAATACTCCATATCCCAAAAAAGGCACTGGGGTATAGTTGGAGATTTGAGTTTGATTTGAAATAAGACATGTAACAGGTCTAGTAAACAGAGTAAAGTCACTAGTGGTAGGGGGGCCATAAATAAAGAACTAAGGCACACAGTCTATTGTTCTTATCACCTCAAAGGGAAGTGTTATCCCCAGTTGGAGCTGATGTTAAGTCCTAGGTATACACCTCTTCCTTATATTCCTCCAATTATCCCATCCATCTATCAATTCTAGTTTTTACTTAGTTTTTCTTCATGGTGTGTTGAGTCATTTCAATTTTTTTTTTTTTTTTTATCTTCCTATTTGATTTTCATCATTTTCTTACTCTTTGTAAGGTTAATACAAGTCATGATTTGAATTGAATAAGTCACATCACCATGGTTATGTCACTGCTGGGTTGTAAATAGGTTAACTTAGGCCTATTGACGCAAAAAAATACTGATTGTAACAATGCCCCCATTCTTGCAAACAATAGAACAAGCTATATTTTATGAGTTTTAACATTCTAAAAATATTCAAAAGTTTAAATAACGGTGTGTTGGCGCATCACATGAGTTTTCATATTCCCGTGCACTCGAGATCATGCGTGTTTCCACCATTTTATCCATCATTACAAATTTCGTGCTAAGGATCATGCATATTTGTGCCTCGAGCTGTTATTATTGCAGGGTTGTGTGTAATTATCATTAAAGGTGGTAGATGAACCCGAAAAACCGCATACAGTTGATCACCACTCTCACCAGGAGTAGATAGAACACAACGGTGTCACCCCAAGAGCATTGGAAACTGAACATAACAAAGCCAACAAGTCTTGAACTATTCGAAACAATTCCATAAATAAGAGATATATTTATCAGAGGTGAATGGTTTGACTTTATATGCGCCTTCAATGAACATCACACAGGAGTGTCCCTAATATTCACACAAAACTTTGATGGGTTTCAGACTCAATTCGGGGACACCACCATTCATATTACAAATCACTTCATCACTGGAGTGTGCGCTCTCCCGATTAGTGGTGAGAGATGGTTTGAAAAGGGAAAATTGCCAGCTAAATTATGCAACAAGTTTCTGGTGGCAGAACACCAAAACCCTGATTGGAGCAAGGTGTTATAGCAAGATTAATTGCCTCACCTTATGCAAATTTTCTCAGAAGGCCTTTTTCCATTTCCCTATGCAGACTTCAATTCCCTTTTTGCAAATCCCAGAGATAAAAACAATTTGTTTTCACATATATGTGCCCTAACTATTATACATAATGCATATACGTAGGTTGCACCACTACAACCCACGTACATCAGGTTTTGTTCCCAAATTTAAAAAGTAGAGTCAGGTTTCCATGTCAAATCACATGATCCATGATCCTTGACGTTCCATATACTGGAAAAATTCCGACTTAGCCCTTCAATTCCACTTGAAGGTTATAAATGGGTCATATCCGAGCTACGGAAAAGAGAAGAATATTTCAACTTTGAGAGCAAAGTTACTCTAGAGAAATTAGTGGAGTATTGAAGTGGTGGAGTCCCAGCTGGAAGGGACTTAGTTTCTCGGTTCCGAACTGTGCCGACATGGAAGTTTGTAATTCATTCACTTCTGCTGATTACATTTTAATAGAAATACTATTTTCTCGTCTAATTAACATGTTGCAAATATTTGAATTGTTTTTCCATGGGCATATTTGTTATGAATGTTGATGGATTATGCTATTGCATGTGATAACATTATGTATTATCACCATATGCTTGCATTTCTTGGTTGTTGAGGACAAGTTGTAGGTGTATTTATTTGAGTCAAGTGCTCAACGATGGACTTCATTGAACGTCTTTTCGAGGTAGGCTCTTTATCTTGTCTCATTAGCATATTTTATTATATAGTATATTTGATATTAGAGTTGATTTCTGCAGTCATTTCTGTTTGTTGTGGTTTACCCCTAGCCATAGAGAGATTTTCCTCTTAACAGAATTGGCAACCATACTGGGGATATAATATTCTTTTTGGGGTTTGGAGTGTTTTTCTCCTTTGATTGCTCTCATTTATATTGAATTTCTTGTCGCCTGATTTCTTGATAGATTCTATTCATTTTGAGTCTGATTTTCTTAGCCTTCTCCTTAGCTTGGTAGTGTTTTAACACATATACACAGGTTTTTATCTGACAATCGTGTACATATGTGTGTTGTCCTTCTACAAGAAGCGTATATATGTGAATTTCTCCTGAACAATTGCGTACATCATCCTTTTTTGCTTGGTTTCTGAGTTTGATGTTTGTTGGGTAAGTTTTGATGGTTGCTGAGTCTTCTTGGGTCTCTGTTATGACTGTTAAGTTTTTGTGGAATGACATGAAGCCTTTCTTTGGTTGAATTTTCATGTGGTGCCTTTCTCATCATCCTTTTCATTGATTTTCCTTGCATCTTGGGCTGGGTGTTTTCTTCTTGATATCCTACTTGTTTTGTCTCTGTTCACATACAGTAGAATCTTTATATCAAGCCGTTGTTTAGTCCTTGCATTTTCATTCTTTTATATTGAAAATAAAAAAATATTAAGCATTGTGCATTGTTGGCACTTGATCTTTTGGGTCCTTATCATTGATCTTAGTACATGTATAGAAAGATTGCATCTTATTTGGAATTGTAGAACTAAATTGAAAATTGCCTTGTGAAAAACTTATCATTTATTGGGAATTGAAGTTAGGACTTTGCATTTTACTCATATTCATTTATTTTACTTACCGAGTCATAACATCATTAGTTTCACAAACGCACCTTTTTTGAGTAAGCAAGGCCACTAAAAGCAATGTTGATAATTTAAAATTGATTAGAAACAATTTTATTTTCTAGGGTGCACAAACTAGCTTAGGATTTAGAGCCTTGGAATAGGATTTTGTGAGTAAACTTCTCCAAGGATATTAAATTAACATATGTGTCTGACTGAGGGAGTGGTGAAATCCATTGTATAATTGTTGATGTTAGGAGGCTCTTCTTACAATGGAGTTAAGTATGAGGTCGCATGAGGTTGGTTGAGGGGATATCCCCCCAATACCTTCTTAGTGTCAGATATATTTTTGGGGATCTATTCGGTATATGGGGATCTTGATAGTACCTTTACCTCTATGAGAGGCGGTGCTTTTGAGGTTTCAAGATTTGTTACCCTGCCCATACGATAGACTTGACATACTATTGTTCTCATGCGCATCAGTTATATCATGGTTTCTTAGTTGCTTTACATAGGTACTACATAGGTTACTTGCAGGGGTTATTCTACAGGAACCCTGGGTCAGATAATGGTCGGGCAACACACAACCTTTATGGAGGATTACCTCTCAGGGGGATATGACCGACTGGTTGTTAAGACCACGAGGGCCCTTATAAATGATTATGATACCTCTGATATTTTGCAGGGAGTCTTAGGCCTCTCTTGGGCAAGGCATACTTAATTTAGGGAGGGAGGCCCCTTTCAACCACTTTATCATGTTTGTGTGCATATTGGCCTTTTATTTTATTTTATTTTGGTGTGCTCTTTGATTATTAGTTGACCTTAGGATTTTGTATTGCACCATGAGTTTTCATTATCATGAATAATGGAGTCCCTTTGGCTCGCTAATTTAACACTACCTCCCACATGATATTCACTCATTTCATGGGGACGAATTCGTCCATGTTTCATAATGGTATGTATAATTATGATACTTAAACAATGCATTCGGTCTCTAATAATTTTCCTCTTGATATGCCAAACATGCCTTCACCCTTTCCATCCTCTCCCTCGCCTACCTATATGAATCCTGGTTTTGGATCCGGGGGCATGATGGATCCGCTGTCTACATCTTCATTTGATAGGAGTCATATCCCTCAACCAACTCTCACTGTGGGAGGTTGGAATATCCCTTCTTACGGATCCAATCATCGCTTCATCCTTCCAGGAGAAAGTGCTCAAATGGGTGGTTATTGCACTTATTACACCCCATCTGTGTATCCTTCGTCCGCTATGCCAGTTCCTACGAACTCTCTTCCTATGTTGGGCCTCCATATGTCCTCTGGTATTTCATACAAAGGGAGTTAGTTTTATAGTAAGGGCTACCCCCTTCACGGAATCCCTTCGCTTGGGGGAAATATATATCCTCACCTGAATAACCTGTGTCACGCCTTTGTCTCTTCACAGACATCTGCTTCGATGATGATGCCTTTATAAATCTATATGGATCAATTGGGTAGAGGATACTACCCTTCCAGGAAGGGACATGATGTAAGCTAGAATCCTTCCCGGTTCTTCAATTTCTCAAAACCAGTCTTTCTCGGGACCTTGGTCTCAAATTACGCAACTAACCACCGTCACCAGTCTAGTCACTGCAAGTCATATTGGAATTCCACCACCAACCTCTTCTAGTCATTTTGGAGATTGGTCGACAAAATTTGCAAGCCATGTTGAATACCAACAACCAACCACTATAAGTCATGCTGGGGGCAAAAATCTAGTCGCCATGAGTCATACTGACATCACATCCCCAACTCTGGTTAGCTATGCTCAAGAATCATTGCCAACTTATGTACATCATGTAGGGGATGAATCACCAGCCCCCGCTAGTCACACTGAGAGTATGTCACCAGGAATTGTGAGTGACACTGGGGGTATTCATATGATTGAGAAGCCTCGACGTATAGGATGTAAGCCCAAGCTCCTTTGTAGGGTTTTAAAAGGAGGTCATTTAACTCGCTTGTGTCCTACTACTATTGTAGTAGAATAAGTGCAGTCCTTATCTGATAACCCTTCAGGTTCAGAGTCGTCTTTGGTTTCCCAACAATCCATTTCTCCTTTGATTGACACAATAATCATGCCGATGCAATCATCACCCGAACCCACTCCTGTTTTGAGGAGTGAGACATATTTTGACCATGTCATTAACATTTCTAGTCATGTACCTTCTAAATAAGAGAGAGTTTTAATATCCCCGAGTACTCTCCCTCCAAGCCTTAGAGAGGTCCCCTTTGACTAGGATGGTCTTGTGGGGTATCAAATTCCTTCTCCTATTCCTTTTCAGATAAGAGGCATTCTCCAATATATCGTTGAGAATGTAACCTTCACAAGCACTTTATCCTCCTCGAATTGGAAAGCTTTGGGTTTTCCCAAGCTTGTGTCAGCTATTCGTAAGCTTCTGACCTTTCAAAGAAATCTTGCACGAGAGCCTTGGCCTCCCCCATGACATGCTTCCCAGAAAAATCTCTTCCCAATGAGTATGATTTAAGCTCTTTTTCGACTCTCTCAAAAAGAGAAAAGATTCCCGAGTGAACTTGTCTCTTTCACACTCATAAATTGGATTCGAAAGGAAGTCTATTTGGTGCAAGTTTACCCATTTTTCAAACCAAGTAGACTAATATTACGATAAATGACATTTTTTGGAGTTAAGTTGTAATTGCATCTCATTCTCTTGCTTGCAGTATTGAGCCTATTTCTGGTTCTTGCTTTTGTGTTATAAGCCTTTCACCTCAGCAATTTGCATCACCAGCCAAGAAGAGACTTGTTTATATCCTTTACAGCTTGACACCCTATACCTAAGAGAAAACATTCCCCCGAGTGTCCATCTCCCACATGCACCTCCTTGCATTGAGAATAAGTATGTTCCATTGCTAGAACTAGTTGCTTACTTGCAACACTCGTTTCCTCCTCTGTATCATAACATTCATTTGACTATGAAAAAACAAAAAAAGACGGGTGAGAAAATAATATTATCTTATATTGGTAGCATTTGTGTCTCCTTTGAACAAAAGTTTTGAGCTTGTTACGTAGAGTTTACTCCCCTGACTGGTTACTCTTCCAGTCCCTATAGAGAGTTTCATTGATGCCTCTTGCATCTCAAAGTTTCATCATTGAGTCTATGCTGCTTAAGTATTCCATATGTCTCATGCTCTTGTTCAAAGGATGTCTATCAACCCGTGTCAACCATTCCTCAAAACTCTTGACTTTGCTTGTCAGCCATAACCTCAGTGTGTCTCAGAGTTACATGAAGCTATAGTCCTATTGTGCACCCTGTTCCTACTTTCATCATTGGTAGGTAACCTTGAACCAAACAATCGACATTTCATCATTGGTCACTGACTGGGGGGTTTCCCTTGTGTTTGACGAAAAGAAATCTATTCACACATTGGGATTCATGCAATGTCTTGGATTCCATTAGACTTATTGGTGGTTTCCTTGCCTTTGTCATCAATTTTCCTTATTGACTGCTATTCAGAGGGTCTTTTTCGTGTATCGCTTGCATCTGGCACACACGAAAGACACACAGGGTCATTGGTTCATGAACATGTTCTTCATTCGATTTCCTCCAAATCATCAAGATCCTGCTTTGTACCTCATGATGAATGATGAGAGATGCCTCAATGATCTCCTTTCAACAGGTCTCCTTCCATCGAATTCAGCTCATCTATTATGGAAACGAGACCTAGAGCCCTATGAGTACCTAGAGGCTTGCAGTCATTAGTGGCAAGTTCTCCCACCATTGACAGTTGGGAATACACTAATGTCTCATGATCGATGGATTCTTCAAGTGTTCGACCTCGACACATTTATTCACACTTGTAAGAATGTACTTGATGCCTTGATACCTACTTTCATTATCAATAGGTTGTCTCACGTTTTTTAATGGTATACCTTAATGACCGGTAATCAAACAAAGTCTCATTGTGTTTGACCTCAACTCCTTTATTCACACGATGTAGACTTGAATGTTTGAAATATCATGTAGAAGATTTGAAGACATCAGTTCATAGTCGAAACTTTCCTGCGCTGTTGCTATCTCTCATTGGACCAGTACCTATGTGACTTCAATGATCATGGGGGATCAAATTATACTCCATTGTATATAGATATATTCAGATTGATTTTGAGACTGGTTTTACTGGGCCTTGTTCGTGACTATGACAGCCTTTGGCATGTAGCCACCTTTGTATTTCCTACTCATGGACATGAACATATGTTTGTTATATTTTCACATGGATCTACAGTGTAATTCAAATTGGCATCCATGTGCACAAAGTCAATACATATTGCAATATTCTAATGAGAAACTAGTTCTTCTAGCTGGGTCTCCATTACTCCACTTCTGGGTATTATAATGTATTTCAACCATCACAAATGTTGGGTATGTGTTATATTCTTTGCATGTGTGTGTGTGGGCAAGTCAGATTCGATAACTACGTCTGACAATCCCTCGTACTAGTGCCTTGTATGTGCCGTGTGTGTCGGGCGCTTTCCTAGGGGGGTCCCAGGGGGGGGCAGGTATGGCCCCCCTTGGCTACGCGCAACGTTCAGGGCAACACCCCAATTTTTTTTTTTGGGGCGGTTTTTGCTATTTTTAGTGGTATACTAAATTAATCCCTGTTTTATAGATTATGGTTTTGGTATCTACGGAATACCTAAAAACATTGTGTATATTTTATAGTGAATGGTGAAATTCAATATAATGAATATAATAAAGGTTTTCCCGGTTGAGGGTTTCCGGTATAAAATCTCTGTGTATGAGCCATTGATTAATTTCTGTTTTGCTTAAGAATCTATATGCATTGCTTCACAGGTTTAAAACTTACATGTGGTATCAGAGCTCGTTTTTGGCTTCAGAGGGACGCCTTTGTTGTTGAGGGTTTGGCTCGTTCTTGATAGATCAAGTTTATCTTGGGTCTGTGATAAACTTGGGTTTAGTGGGAGATTTTGCAGTGGTGATTTGAGTGCAGAAAGAGGAATGGCAAGTTCTTCTAGAATCGAGATAGAGAAGTTCAATGGTAAAAACTTTGAGCTATGGAAGATGAAGATGGAGGACCTTCTTGTAGACAAAGAACAATGGATCGCTGTGGATCCTGGTACATAGCCTACTGGTACGCAACCTACTAGCACACAAATGACTGGTACATAACCTACTAGTGCACAAACTACTAGTACACCACCTACTGGTATGTCGAAGGAAGATTGGGAGAAGTTGGACAAAAGAGTAAGGAGTACTATTCAACTCTGCCTGGAAGATTCGGTGTTGTTGAATATCTCAGGAGAATCTATAGCCAAGGAAATATGGGATAAGTTGGGGAATTTGTATCAATCAAAGTCCCTGGTAAACAATCTATTTCTTCGAAAGAAGCTGTATCATCTTAGGATGGAAGATGGAGATTCTGTGATAGAACATCTAAATGCCTTTAATACTCTGGTAAGTCAACTTGGCTCTGTTAATATTATGATTGCATAAGAAGATAAGTGTATTACTTTGTTATGTTCTTTGCCAGACTCATGGGATAATCTGGTTGTAGCAATAGGTAGTACCACTCAATCTACATTGAAGCATGAGGATGTAGTTGCATCCTTGTTATTTGAAGAGATGAGGTGAAAAGGCATGAATGGTCACAACACAGATGCTTTATTTGTAAGAGGGCATACCCAGGACAAGAACCCTGGTAAGCCTTTGGGGTGGAGATCTAAATCTACAGGTAGATTTAAGTCTCCAGGAAAATCTTTGAGAAAATGTTGGAAGTGTGGTAAAAAAGGGCATTATAAGAAAGATTGCAAGTCTCAGAAGGTTGAAAAACCAAAGGGATCTGATAGTACCTCGTCCACAAAGGCGAAAACCTCCACTGAAGAAGGAGGTGATGTTTACCTGGCATCTACAAGTACACATGCAGACCATGATGTATGGTTGATCAACTCAGGTGCATCATACCATATGACTCCTCATAGGGAGTGGTTCTCTGAATATGAAAAATATGATGGTGGTGATATATTCTTAGGAGAGGACTCGACAACAAAAATCTTGGGAAAAGGAAGAGTTAAGTTGCTGCTAAAAGATGGAAGGATTAGAAATCTCCCTGGGGTTCTGCACATTCCAAAACTAGCCAGGAGCCTAATCGCTGTAAGCAAGTTTGCTGATGCAGGAGTGAGAACTGTATTTGAAAATAACACTTGCAAGATGGTACAAGGAGCAATGGTGTTGATGAGGGGAGTTCGGTGTGGAACTCTATACAAGTTGTTGGGAAACACTTATACTAATGGGTGTAATAGTTCTGTTGTCCTTGAGAAGACAAATAAAGGAGACAAGACTAATACCGTCCTTGAAAAGAAGACCATGCTATGGCATCAAAGACTGGGGCATATTGGAGAAAAGGGCCTTTGAACACTACACGGTAAAGGCATGGTTGAAGGTATGTCTAATTGCACTCTGGATTTTGATTTTTGTGAACATTGCATATATGGTAAACAAAATCGAGTAAGATTCCCATCTGGTGCTACAAGAGCAAAGAGGATCTTAGAATTGATACACAGCGATGTGTTTGGACCTGTGCCTGTTCCATCACTAGGTAAGTCTGTGTATTATGTTTCATTCATAGATGACTTCTCAAGGTACACATGGATTTATTTTCTTAGAAACAAATTTGATGCATTTGATAAATTTAAAGAGTTTAAGGCTCTGGTAGAAAATGAGACAGAGAAGAAAATAAAGGTATTGAGAACAGATAATGGTGGAGAATTTTTTGGAAATGAATTCGAAGAATTCTGTAAGAAGTGTGGTATAGAAAGGCAGAAGACTACTCCATACACTCCTCAGCAGAATGGAGTTGCAGAAAGGATGAACATGACACTGATGGGAAAAGCAAGGAGCATGCTCAACGGTGCCAAGTTAGGGCAAGAATTTTGGGTAGAGGCAGTGGGTACAACATGTTACTTGGTCAATCGATCACCTTCATCAACATTGGATGATAAAAATCCACATGAGGTATGGTCTGGAAAGAAACCCTCTCTTCAACATCTTAGAGTGTTTGGTTGTGATGCTTATGTACATGTTCCAAAGGAAAATAGAAGTAAGCTGGATAAAAAGGCTGAAAAGTGTATCTTTATTGGTTATAAAGATGGTGTGAAAGGTTATAATCTTTGGAACCCAGAAACCAAGAAAAATATTTATAGTCGAGATGTTGTTTTCAGAGAGGTAAAAGATGTGTCCAAACAGGAATTCCTACCAACACAAGACGAACCTAAGAAAATAGAGCTTGAGTTGGATGATGCAAAATCTGAATCATCTGAAGAAGAGGAAGTTGAAGAAGAAGAAGAAGAACCTCATACCCCAGTATTGAGGAGATTAGTGAGAGATAGAAGGCAACCAGAAAGGTATAGTCCACCTGATTTTTGTTCCAATTTTGATTTATCTATAATTGATGATGATCCCAGAACTGTCAGGGAAGCAGTGAATTCAGAGGATAGTAAACTCTGGAAGAAGGCCATGGTTGAAGAAATGGATGCCTTGGATAAGAATGAGGCATGGGATATAGTTGAGTTGCCACCTGGAAGAAAATCTG
>ML810725.1:179982-194315 GCA_009831015.1 Picea engelmannii
TGTTGATGACATGTTGTTGGTAGGAAATAACATGGATGTTATCAAGGAGGTGAAATCATAGCTATCCTCCAAATTTGACATGAAGGATCTCGGTGCTGCTAACTTCATTATGGGAATGGAAATTAAAAGAGATCGTGCAAACAAGAAACTCTGGTTGAATCAGAAAAAATATGTTGAGACAATATTGCAGAGGTTTAATATGCATGGAAGTAAACCGGTCAAGGTCCCTATTCCTATAGGTGTAAAGTTATCTGCAGATCAGTGTCCCAAGACACAGAAAGAAGAAGAGGACATGTCCCATGTTCCATATGCCAGTGCAGTTGGCAGTTTGATGTATGCAATGGTCTGTACTAGACCAGACATTGCACATGCAGTGGGAGTTTTGAGCAGGTATATGTCAAAACCAGGGAAGGAGCATTGGACAATAGTAAAGAGGGTCTTCAGGTATTTGCATGGCACTACGAATTATGGATTGTGCTACCAAGGAAGACCAGGATTGGAGAGAGTGGTGGACATACATGGCTTTGTTGATGCAGATTGGGTTGGAGATCTAGATCGCAGAAGATCTACAAGTGGGTATGTGCTTAACCTATTTGGAGGAGCAATCAGTTGGATGAGCAAATGACAGGCTGTAGTGACACTCTCAACTACAGAAGCTGAATACATGGTAGCCACTCATGCAAGCAAGGAAGCGGTATGGTTACAAAGATTGTGTTCAGGTATTGGGTTGGTACAATAAGCAGTGAGATTAGATTGTGACAATCAGAGTGCAATATTCTTGGCAAAGAACCTAGCTTATCATTCGAAGAAAAAACATATTGATGTTCAATATCACTTTGTGAGAGACATGGTTGAGGAAAAGAAGGTGTTGCTGGAAAAGGTTGACACTTTGAAGAATGTTGCAGATTCATTGACAAAGTCTGTAAGCACAGAAAATTTCTCCTGGTGTAGAGTAACAATGGGCATTTCTGCCCGAGATTGTTGACTATATAATATTGGGACCCCTGGATGCAAAGAAAACAACAAGTGGGAGAATGTTGGGTATGTGTTATATTCTTTGCATGTGTGTGTGTGGGCGTGTCAGATTCGACAACAGCCTCTGACGATCCCTTGTACTAGTGCCTTGTTTGTGCCATGTGCACCGGGTGCTTTCCTAGGGGGGTCCCAGGGGGGGGCATGTATGCCCCCTGGCTATGTGCAGCGTTCGGGGCAGCGCCCCGAATTGTTTTTTTGGGGTTGTTTTTGCTATTTTTAGTGGTATACTAAATTAATCCCTATTTTATGGATTAGGGTTTTGGTATCTACGAAATACCTAAAAACATTGTATATATGGTATAGTGAATGGTGAAATTCAATATAATGAATGTAAGAAAGGTTTTCCCGGTTGAGGGTTTCCGGTATAAAATCTCTGTGTACTCTGTGTATGAGCCATTGATTAATTTCTGTTTTGCTTAAGAATCTATATGAATTTCTTCACAGGTTTAAAACTTACAACATATACTCCTCTGACGTCACACATTAGGGGGCATCTGTTATAGAAATATTTGCCTCACCTTATGCAAATTTTCTTAGAAGGCCTTTTTCCATTTCCCTATGCAGACTTGAAGTCCCTTTTTGCAAATCCCAGAGATAAAAAAAAATATTTTGCCACATATACATGCCCTAACTATTATACATAATGCGTATACACATGTTGAACCACTACAACCCACGTACATCGAGTTTTGTGTCCAAAATTAAAAAATAGTGTCAGGTTTCCATGTCACGTCACGGGATCCATGATCCTTGACCTTCCATATACTGGAAACGTTCCAACTCGGCCCTTCAGTTCCACTTGAAGGATATAAATGGTCCATATCCGAGCTATGGAAAAGAGAATAATAATTCAACTTTGAGAGAATATTTACTCTGGAGAAATTATTCACTTCATATTGAGTCTGCATCCCTTTGTCCTTTCAAGTCTGAACATATTGTTCAGCCCCCAATCTTTTCCCTACTTGATTGAGAACCTCATTTTATCTCGTATATGAGCTTGCCTTTGGTGGAGCATTGAAGTGGTGGAGGCCCAGCTGGAAGGGACTTAGTTTTCCAGTTCCGAACCGTGCCGACACAGAAGTTTGTAATTCATTCACTTCTGCTGATTACATTTTAATAGAAATACTCTTTTCTCGTCTAATTAACATCTTGCAAATATTTGAATTGTTATTCCATGGGAATATTTGTTATGAATGTTGATGGATTATGCTATTGAATGTGCTAACATTATGTATTATCACCATATGCTTGCATTTCTTGGTTGTTGAGGACAAGTTGCAGGTGTATTTCTTTGAGTCAAGTGCTCAACAGTGGACTTCATCGAACATCTGGATGAGGTAGGCTCTTTATCTTGTCTCATTAACATATTTGCTTATATAGTATATATGATATTAGAGTTGATTTCTGCAGTCATTTTCGTCTGTTGTGGTTTACCCCTAGCCATAGAGATATTTTCCTCGTAACACCAGGGCATCTCAATTATGTGGATTAAAGAAGAGTGTAGGGGAATTCTCACTTCAATTCAAAGGTATATCATGAGAGAATACATATTCTCAATCGTTCACTGTTATCACATTAGATTCCTCATGCACTTAAATGGTGACAATGAACTAAACCTTCCCTTCTATTTGCTTAAGATCCTAACTAAAATGTCTAAGAGGATCCAGAATTAACCTGAACTGTCTCATAGAATCCTTTACCAACAAGGGTTCAATAAAATACTGGTTCTCTTTTCTTTAAATGAAATATAGATTCCCTGGACATATTTTTTGGAGTCTTTAGGGTTACAGGAGGAAGGACAGGAAGTTGATCCATGACTAGAATAACAAAAGGACAAGGCTAACCAAGCAACCAGGGTTTCTCCTGAAACTGGGCATTCATCGAAAGCTACCAAGAAATCCAAAGAGAAAACCACACCTAAAAAAGGGGGAACCCGATCTGAAAAAGCAAGATCAATTCCTCCACCAAGAGAGGAAATTCCTCAAAGACAATTAAGGTCCTCTACATCAAAACAAAGGGAAATGTGATCCAACTTTATGAGTGGAACAAAATGAAAACACTGATTTATAATATTAAAACAGAGACATAGTGAACTAGAATAAAGACACAATAAAACTTGACTTCTATTAAATAAGAAATATGCTAAAAACTGTAAAATGCAGACTGAAAACTGTTGATTAATTGGGTTGGTTGTCATTGATGTCAACCCTTTAAGAAAGTATGGTAGCACAAAGGTTTGAGTAATGGACCCAATTTTGTTTGATGGATAATGGTAATAATTTTTATATATTTGTAGGCAATACTATTCTAGATGGATAGTACATGTCATGCCATTTCCAGTGGTATGTGGAACGTCACATAACTCCTCACGGTTAGAGAGTTATGGCCATGTGAAGTTGGAGAACCCTCATGAGTCATCTAGAAGCCCCAAAAGGTCAAAGTAGTCAAAGTGGTTGCAAAGAAGAAATTATTTAAATAATAAAGTGAAGTGATGAGTGTTACACATCAAAATTACTCACTTCAATGATGACCTATTGTCGTCATTACAAGTGTCACATCTTGTCTCAAGTGTCGCAAGTGTCGTAAACATCATACTGCCATATTTCCTATGTCGTGCCTCTAAAGACATTACAAGGACACTTAAGACACCTTCAGAGACTGGTTTAAGAAATATAAATCACGTGACAAGGAGTACAAAGATTTTGCCATGAAGAAAACCACTCAAAAATCATTTTTAGGAGGCAGCGCTCCCATATACACTGTTAGGGAGTGTCGATGCTCCCTAGCCTTATTTGGGGGAGTGTTGCAGTGCTCTGTGCACCCTTTTGGGGGAGCGCTAGCCTATTTGAGCAAATTTTGGGCCGTTGAGGAGAATCAGGGAAATATCATCCTTATCTTGGAAATCAGTTGGATTCGAATCTAAGGTCAAGGCTACATCTTAGGGAGGATCCACAACTGGTAGAGAAGGATCCTCAACCTATCCCAAGAATCTATTAAGTGGTTGGGTCTCTCCAAGCTTATATAAGGAGGCCTTCTCATGGTGAAAGCATATGGAGAAATTGAGAAGCACCTAACTTATGATCTCATAAGGAAGGAGAGACATTGAAGGCATCAAACTTATGATATCATAAGGGAGATATCATTGAAGCATAATCAACTGGTGTGTGGATTACTTGAGCAAAAGGTTGGACAAGGAGAGCTGGGAGAAGCTGCTGCACCTTCATCAAAGGGCTGTAAGTATTCTCTATTGTTCTCATTAATATACAAATGTGCTTGGCCTGTTTCTTTCAAGGTTGTGTCTGTTCTACATGAGCTTGTCTATATTAGATAGATCTGGTTTTAAACTAATCTTAGTAGAATAGGAAGCTTGTTCCGTCTTTGTTTGATTTGCAGGACTTCTCGAGGAGCTTGGACATCAAAGATCAATTTGGACTGCGCAAGGACGAACGTTGTTAAAAAGGTAATAGAGCAATTTAATCCTTTTTAACCAAATAATCCAAGTGTTATGTCAATGTAGAATTATCATCCAATAATGAGCCATGAACAAATGAACAATCATACACATACATAGTACACCAATGTTTTACGTGGAAACCCAAAGCGGGAGAAAACCATAGAATGCATTTTATTACATGTCTTGAAGAATTACATTAATTGGAAGCACCAAATTCCTTTGTTTTCCAGTTGCAAATGGAAGAAGGCTCCAACCCCCTAGTTTCTCAGGCTACAACCTGAGGGAAGCTCCAACTCCCCAATTATCTAGCTACAACCAGAAGGAGGCTACAACCTCCTATGTTCTCCGGCTACAACCGGAAGGTGGCTACAACCACTTGTCCTTGCCCCATCCAACCGCCCTGAAGTAGAAGTAGAATGATGGAACCAATATTACGCTATCACTGTGAGATATATCGCTGTAAACCTGTACCAATATATCTGAACCATGCATCAACCTGTACCTCAAACTGTACCATAAACAAGTGCATCAACCATGCACCAACCTGTAATCAACCTGTACCATAAACAAGTGCATCCAACCATGTACCAAGTATGTACATATCATGTGTCAACAACTCATCAACTATTACTCATCAATATGTACCAACATCATCAACTATACACCTCATGTATGTGCCAACTCATCAACTACTTGTCTCAACCATGTACTCAACATGTACCTCAACCAAAAGCCCACATCAATTTCATCATCCAAATATTATTTGTAGCTCTGTAATAGACTTGGTGTATATGATCACATTCATGCAAACTTTTCTTAACTTTAACAACAAGAGACTAGCATTTTCATCAAACTTTTCTTTAGTCTCACATGCCTAGTTTTGGATTCGTCAACAACCCTAACTGGAAGCAATCATAACTTTTGACCTGTAATGAATAAAGATTTGAAACTGATACACAATGTTCTTTAGTGTGTTTGGTGCAATTCCTCCAGGTGTTACTACTTGGAACCTCTCATAAAAGGAGTTATAGCAAAAATGACATACCTTGCTGAATTCTGGCTTATTCTAGAGAGCGAGTGTGCCCCACACGGAATATTTGTTGAATCGATCTGAAACTATTAAAAATCATACTAAAGCCTCTAATATAACTAATACATTTGGTATTACTAAATTTGGATCTTTTATGAAGAAGTTATGAGGGGTTTACTCGAAACACCTGTTTTTGACTAGTTTCAGGACTAGCCACAAACCCTATTTTCCACGGAGTGTAACTCCAAAAATACAACGAAAAACAAGATGAATTTTTTACCAAAGATACTTGGATATGTTTCCTCAATGGAATAACAATTTCACAGTCTGAATCATTATAGAAAAAAATTATTGTGAACATGGTGAGATGACCTGTAAATAACATACCTTAGAAAGCATCATCAAAAAAATTTATACTTCCTTGAATCCCAGCCTTCTTTTCTTCACCTTCCCTCAGAAATTCGGATTATATATCCTTTGGTTACCTCAAACACCTATAGGTATTCAATATTTTCAAGTGTGTCTTAAATGAGAGAACCTTGCCTCTTATTTATACTCTCCAAGTAGCTTCCTTAAAAACATCTTCCAGGTCACTTTGCCCACTTTCCTTATTTTTGGGTTAACCCGCTTCTAATTTCTCCATTGAATTTATTATTTAAATAATTTATTTTTTATTCACTTTGAGTTATAGTACATTCATCACTTCACTTTATTATTTACCTTCTAAAATGTCTTAAAACACATTGACTACTTTGACCTTTTGGGGCTTCTAGATGACATATGAGGGTCCTCCAACTTCGTAAGGCCATAACTCTCAAACCGTGAGGCGTTATGTGACGTTCCACATACCACCAAAAATGGAATGACATGTCCTATCCATCTAGAATAATATTACTTTAAAATATAGCAAAAAACATACCATTATCCATCAAACAAACTTGGGTCCATTACCCAAGCTTGGGTTCTCCAACTTCACATGGTCATAACTCTCTAACCGTGAGGAGTTATGTGACATTCCAGCTACCACCAGAAATGGAATGACAAGCACTATCCATATAGGATAGTTTCCCTGAAAAATTCACTATCCTTAATATCTAATATTCACTTGAGAATATTTAATATCTACAAGTGACTAAGGTAACCAACGGATATCTAAGCCGAATTTCAAAGGGAAGGAAAAGCAAAGAAGGCCGAAATTCAAGAGAGGATAAATTATTTTGATGATGCTTTCTAAGGTATGTTATTTACAGGTAATCTCACCATTTTTGAAATAACTTGTTTTATAGAATGATTCAGACCGTGAAATTTGGAGACCCTTGAGGAAACATATCTAAGTAGTTGTGATAAAGATTTCAGCTTGTGGGTCATTGTATTTTTGGAGTTACACTCTGTGGAAAATAGGGTTTGTGGCTAGTCCTGAAACTAGTCTAAAACATGTGTTTCGGGTAAAAACGTCATAACTTCTTCATAACAGATCCAAATTCAGTAAGACCAAATGTATTGGTTAGAATACATTCTTTAGTGTTATGTGTATAATTTTTATATCCATACAACAAATATTTCGTGTGGGGCATGCTCTACAAGTTCACTCTCTAGAATAAGCCATAATTCAACAAGGTATACCATTTTTGCTATAACTCCTTTTCTGAATGGATCCAAGTAGTGAAACCTGGAGAAATTGCATAAAAGACACTGAAGAACATTGTGTACTATTTTCAGATATTTTTTCATTACAAGTACATAGTTATGATTATTGCAAGTTATGGTTGTTGACTAATCCAAAATTAGTCATGTGAGACTAAAGTAAAGTTTGATGAAAATGATAGTCTCTTGTTGTTAAAGTTAAGGAAGGTTTGTAGGTATGTGATCATATACACCAGGTCTATTATAGAGTTAAAAATCAGATTTGGATGATGAAATTTATGAGGGCTTTTGGTTGAGGTAGATGGTTGAGACAAGTAGTTGATGAGTTGTCACATACATGAGGTGTATAGTTGATGATGTTGGTACATCTTGATGAGTCATAGTTTATGTGTATTTGATGCATGATTGGTACATATTTGGTGCATGGTTGATGTACTCATTGATGGTACAGGTTGAGGTACAGGTTGGTGCATGATTGATGCACTTGTTTATGGTACATGTTGATTACAGGTTGTTTGGTACAAGTTGTTACAGGTTGGTTGGATGCAGGTCATGGCACAAGTTTAAAGCAGTATATCTCATAGTGATAGTGTGATAGTGGTTCCATCATTCTACTTCTATGTCCGGGCAGTTGGACAGGGAAAGAACAGGTGGTTGTAGCCACCTTCCAGTTGTAGCTGGAGAACATAGGGGGTTGTAGCCTCCTTCTAGTTGTAGCCAGAGAATTGAGGAGTTGGAGCTTCCTTCAGGTTGTAGCCTGAGAAACTAGGGGTTGGAGCCTCCTTCCAGTTGCAACTGGAAAACAAAGGAAGTTGGTGCTTCCAATGAATGTGATTCTTAAAGACATATAAGAAAAAACATTCTGTGGTTTTCTCCCACTTTGGGTTTCCATGTAAAAACACTGGTGTACTATGCATGTGTATGATTTCTCATTTGTTCATTGTTTATTTACCTTGCAACTATTGGATGATAATGCTACATTGATATAACACTTGCATTTTATTGTTAAAAAGGATTAAATTGCTCTATTATTGATTCACCCCCCCTCTCAGTAATCCAACAATTGGTATCAGAGCGGGTTCCTTTAGGAAAAAATTTAACCACTGGAAGGAGATCATGGATTATTCTGAGAATGGAGTACCACTGTTTAATGGTCAGAATGGTTTAAAGTATGAGTTATGGAGCGGAAGGATGAAAGTATTTTTGTAGGCATAGGGGTATTATATTTGGCTATCAGTTGTTACAAGATATGATAGTTCGAAAAGGGAAAATATTGCAACCAAGAAGGAATTGAAGAAGAATAACAAAACAACAATGGATTTCATCTAAGAAGGATTACCTAATCCAGTAAGAGAAAAGGTTGGTAAATGTTCATTAGCTAAAGAACTTTTGGATAAGTTACATGACATATATTCTTCACCCATCGCAGATTCAAAAAATGCCAAAGAATATGTAGGTATATGTCAAGAAGAAATATGTTTAACATGTCAAACAAATTCAGAAGATGAAGAGTACATAATCAACAAAGGTATGTTGTTTTGCTTTAATTGTGAAAAAAATAGACATCTTGAAGTAGAATGCCATGAAGGAAATGATACAAAAAAACTAATTGAAAAGGTAGAAAATTATGAAGCATAATTGATTAGTGCTTTATATGAACTAAGAAAAGAAAGAGAAGAAAAAAAGTCACTCAAGAAAGAGTTGATGAAACAAAAGGAAAGTGTTCACATTTTTGAAGAAGCCTAATAGGTCATTGAGAACTTAATAAATTAGCTAGAAGAAGCCAGAAAGATCGAAGAAAATCTTGAATATCAAAAGAAATATTTGGAAGCCAACATAGCAGCACAAAAGGAAGAAGAAAAAATGAGAGAGAATATATTGACAGATCATCTTAAGGAAAGAGCTAACGATCTAAACCAACTTGAGACAGAGTTTGGTCAAGAAGAGAAAGGACTTGAAGAAGAAATAATCACATTAAAAATCCATCTTGAAGAAGCCAAAAGAACATAAGAAGTCACGAAGTCTTAGATAATGAAGAAAGAAGAAGATGTTGAGAAGCTTGAAGAAGAAGTTGTCACATTGAGAAGTAAAATAATCAAGCTCAACAAGAACGTTGAAGAGACAAAAACATCCACATTAGTTATAGAGAATGGAGAGAAGCACTCTAGGTTTCTAGAAAAGAAGAATGAAAAAAATAGAAAGAGTTATGCAGAAGAACTCAAAGGAAGGAATCATGGTCAACCAGAATCTAAGAAAATTATTGAAGATACATCTTCAAGAAGACCATCCATGTTCAAGCCACAAAGAATATTAAATCATGATCATGATCAGTCAAGGCAAAAATGCAGAAGGACTACACCACAAAGAAGATCATTCACTCCCATGCATGAAAATTTATTTTATGGTCATTGTTTTTATTGTACTAATTTTGGACATAAGGTTGCAGATTGCAGGGATTATAAAAGAAATGTTCAAGCAAGAAATGCCTATGTGGCCCCATGTAACATTGAATGTTACAAATGTCATAACTATGGAAACATAATTAGTTATTGTATAAGCATGATCGATACTTCCATGAAAGAGAACACTGATATCAGATATAAGAAAGTATGGATAAGAAATGATGAAGAACAGGTGAACAAAGACCAGGTCCCAGAGATCAAAAGATTGACAATAAAATGAGATGAAGAAAATTATACAGAGAAAAAGAAAAAATTCATATACAGAAAGGTTTGGAAAATAACTGAAAGAAAAGAAGGACAGGTAAATGAGGAACATGTTCAAGAGATTGTACTTTCATGCATTGTAGTGAAAGATGAATCCACAAACAGAAAGAAAGAAGATAGAGCTCAGAGAGATGATGAATCTACCAATGAAGATGATAATGAATACACATCAGAGCATGAATTTTTCTGAGCCATCTGACTTAGAGACTCCTAGGTGATATGAATATTAGACAGGGGGAGTCTATGCTATAGCTTTGACAGACCAAACAACCATCCTTAGAGAAACTTGCAAAGTTTGAGAAGACAGATCCAGGGCAGTCAGTTAGTAGAAGTAAAATCAGTTGTAGTAGTGAAGACTTCATGATAGTATAGTGATAAATGGGTCAACTTTATGAATAGTTGAGCAGTAGAAACTTGGAAAATATCGACATATATGGATTCGTAAGAACACTTAGCAGGTTTGGAAAAATATATGACAATGGACGAGAGCATGGATTCATAGATTCTTTTAGAGAGTGGTTCAGAGACAAAGGAACATTATCATAATGGATGATATTTACACAGGAAATGGCTCGAACAATGATAATGGATTCCAAATTGACAGATATTATTTGGACACATGCAGTGCATTCAATAGTTGACATTCAAAACAAAGTAATGCTCATAAACAACACTGACAAAACTCCCTACGATCTATGGAAAGAAAGACCAACAAATGTGAAGCACTTCAGAGTATTTGGAAGCAAATACTACATCAAAAGAGAAGATGACAGAATGAGAAAGTTCGACTCTCGTGTGGACAAAGGAGTACTTGTTGGTTACTCAGGTACAAGGAAATCATACATGTATTACAATCTGAGATTGAACAAAGTTGTGGAAAGCATCAATGTAACAATTGATGAAACAAGTGGATGAGAATCAAAGGAAGATGAAAATGAATCAATGGAACAATTTTATGAAGAAGAAGTAAAAGATGAAGAAGAAGTAGAAGGGGAAGATCAAGAAGATCAGACAGAAGTAGAAGAGCAAGTTCAACAAGTGCCTCCAAAGACACCTAGAAAACGAGTATAGAAAAATCATCCTTCAGATCAGATTATCGAAAAAAAGGACACATGAGTTGAGACTAGAAGATGAATCCATTCACCAGAACAAATGCACTTAGCACTCTTATCTACAATTGAACCAAACAATTTTGAAGAGGCCAGCAAGGATGAATTATGGAATAAGGCCATGGATGAAGAATTAGATCAAATAGAGAAGAATGCCACTTGAGAATTGGTTCCAAGACCAAAGAATAAGAATGTGATTGGTACAAAGTGGGTTTTCAGAAATAAATTGAATGAAAATGATCACGTTACAAGGAACAAATTTATATTAGTACACACAGGTTGAAGGAATCAAATTTGAAGAGACATTTGACCCAGTTGCCAGAATGGAAGCAATCTGATTGCTCTTAGCTTATGCATGCTCCAAGAATATTAAAGTGTATCATATGGATGTGAAATCATCCTTTCTGAATAGGGAACTTGAAGAAAAAGTATAAATTGAACAACCAGAAGGATTTTAGTTTTTAGAGAACATAGATTATGTGTAAAAATTGAAGAAGGCCATGTATGGTCTAAAACAGGATGCTAGAGCATGGTACTCTAGACTGGATAAATATATACAACATGTAGGGTTCAGAAAAGGAAGTGTAGAAAACAACCTCTACATCAGGATACGTCAAAGAAACCAAGGAATTTTTATTTCTCAAACTAAGTATATCAAAGAAATGATAAAGAAGTTCGTAATGGAGGATTGCAAACCAGTTACCACTCCTATGCAAACCAGTTGAAAGTTGAGCAAAGATGATGATTCAAAGTCTACAGACCAGAGGAAATACAAGTCAATGATTGGTAGCTTACTATATCTGACAACATCCAGACCATATGTAATGCAGTCAGTTAGATAGGTGACACGATTTCAAGCAACACCAAAGGAATCACATGTATTAGCAGTGAAGATGATTTTAAGATATCTCAAAGGAACATAACAGTTTGGATTATGGTATCCAAAAGGAAATGATCTATCACTTATTGCCTACATAGATGTAGATTGGGCAGGTTGCATTGATGATCGACGAAGCACCAGTGGAGCAAAATTCTACTTGGGTGAGTGTTTAGTATCTTGACTAAGCAAGAAACAATCCTCAACATCTTTATCTACAACCGAAACAGAGTATATTGCAACAACATGATGTTGTACTCATGTTCTATGGATGAAACAAACTTTGACAGATATACAGGTTGAGTATGATGAGCCCATTCCAATCTATTGTGATAATCCAAGCACCATCAGTATCTCAAAGAACCCAGTGATGCACTCCAAGATGAAGCACATTCTAATAAAGTATCACTTTCTACAGGAACAGGTTGCAGAGAAGAACATCAGAGTTGAATATGTGGGAACAAAATAACAAGTGGCATACATCTTTACAAAACTGCTTCCACAGGAAGCCTTTGAGTATCTTTGCCAGAGACTCATAGTAATTTCTTCTCCAAAATGAATTCTTTTGAATGCTTATCTTATATGTCTTAGATTTACACGAGGAAGCACCATAAAGAGGAAAATTCAGGTTGGGAGATCAGTTTCAAGAAGATTTCAGTTAGGGGGAGTAGCCCCAGATGGAAAGATACCTTTTCCATTCATGACAAAGGGGGAGACATTTATCAGATGCAAAAGTAAATGCTTGGAGAAAGAGCACAGATGCATGGTTACAAGGGGAGTTATGGTCATAGAGAGAACATGAGTCATATGACTTCAGTATTGCATCAGAATGTTTCCATCAATTCCAAAGGGGGATATTGTTGATTAATTGGGTTGGTTTTCATTGATGTCAACCCTTGAAGAAAGTCTGGTAGCAAATTCCAATAGCACAAAGGTTTGGGTAATGGACCCAAGTTTGTTTGATGGATAATGGTATGAGTTTTGATATATTTGCAGGCAATACTATTCTATATGGATAGTACATGTCATGACATTTCCAGTGGTATGTGGAACATCACATAACTCCTCACGCTTAGAGAGTTATGGCCATGTGAAGTTGGAGAACCCTCACGAGTCATTTGGAAGCCCCAAAAGGTCAAAGTAGTCAAAGTGGTTGTAAAGAAGAAATTATTTAAATAATAAAGTGAAGTGATGAGTAAACTATAAGTCAAAGTGGATACAAAATAAATTGTTTAAATAATAAAGTTAATGGAGAAATTACTAAGTGGACAAGTGGTTAGAAGTGGGTTAGACCTAAAATAAGGAAAGTGGGTTAAGATGATTAGAAGGTAATTTAAATAATAAAGTGAAGTGATGAGTGTACTATAAGTCAAAGTGTATACAAAATAAATTATTTAAATAATAAATTTAATGGAGAAATTACTAAGTGGACAAGTGGTTAGAAGTGGCTTAGCCCTAAAATAAGGAAAGTGGGTTAAGATGGTTAGAAGGTAACCCCTTGAGGAAGCTACATGAAAGTATAAATAAGAGGCAAGGGTCTCTCATTTTTAATCCCACTTGAGCATATTGAATATCTACAAGTGAATGATGTAACCAAAGGATATCTAAGACGAATTTCAAAGGGAAGGTGAAGCAAAGAAGGCCGAAATTCACTGGAGGATAAATTCTTTTGATGATGCTTTCTAAAGTATGTTATTTACAGGGCATCTCACCATTTTCGCAATAACTTTTTTTATAGAATGATTCAGACCGTGAAATTGGGAGAATGTCGACCAAACATATCCAAGTAGCCGTGATAAAATTTTTAGCTTGTGTGTCGTTGTATTTTTGGAGTTACACTCTGTGGAAAATAGAGTTTGTGGCTAGTCCTGAAACTAGTCTAAAACAAGTGTTTTGGGTAAAAACATCATAACTTCTTCATAACAGATCCAAATTATGTAAGACCAAATTTATTGGTTAGCCTACAGTCTGTAGTATTATGTGTACAATTTTTAGATCCATATAACAAATATTTCGTGCAGGGCACGCTCTACAAGTTCACTCTCTAGAATAATCCAGAATTCAATAAGGTATGCCATTTTTGCTATAACTCCTTTTATGAGAGGATACAAGTAATGAAACCTGGAGGAATTGCATAAAAGACACTAAAAAACATTGTGTACTATTTTCATATCTTTATTCATTACAGATACATAGTTATGATTATTGCAAGTTAGGGTTGTTGACTAATCCAAAATTAGTCACGTGAGACTAAAGTAAAGTTTGATGAAAATGTTAGTCTCTTGTTGTTAAAGATAAGGAAGGTTTGCAGGTATGTGATTGTTAGGACCACATATTGTACCCTTTTTGCCCATACTTTTTGCTATTATTTTACCCTTCATCACCTGCATTTTGACTTATACTATCATTTCATCTGATCATTCCAAGGTATACAACGTCCTTTCTCATTACTTTATGC
>ML810725.1:205963-241466 GCA_009831015.1 Picea engelmannii
TTTACTACAACACTAAGTGCTTTTGGAATTGAGCATATATAGTGCGCAGCTATCTTTGAAACAAAAGACTTCCCTGGGTTGATAATTTATGTTTCACTTGGTTGTTTAAAATTAATTAAGCAATTATAGTGACCAACAGTGATCATATACACCAGGTCTATTATAGAGTTAAAAATCAGATCTGGATGATGAAATTTATGAGGGCTTTTGGTTGAGGTACACGTTGGGTACATGGTTGAGACAAGTAGTTGATGAGTTGACACATACATGAGGTGTATAGTTGATGATGTTGGTACATCTCGATGAGTCATAGTTTATGTGTATTTGATGCATGATTGGTACATATTTGGTGCATGGTTTATGCACTCATTGATGGTACAGGTTGAGGTACAGGTTGGTGCATGGTTGATGCACTTGTTTATGGTACAGGTTGTTACAGGTTGGTTGGTTGCAGGTCAATGGTACAAGTTTGCAAAAATATATCTCATAGTGATAGTGTGACAATGGTTCCATAATTCTACTTCTACGTCAGGGTAGTTGGATGGGGAAAGGACAGGTGGTTGTAGCCACCTTTCGGTTGTAGCCAGAGAACATAGGGGGTTGTAGCCTCCTTCTAGTTGTAGCCAGAGAATTGGGGAGTTGGATCTTCCTTCAAGTAGTAGCCTGAGAAACTAGGGTGTTGGAGCCTCCTTCAAGTTGAAGGTGGAAAAAAAAGGAAGTTAGTGCTTCCAATGAATGTAATTCTTAAAGAAATATAAGAAAAAACATTCCGTGGTTTTTTCCCGCTTTGGGTTTCCACATAAAAACACTGGTGTACTGTGTATGTGTATGATTTCTCATTTGTTTATTATTTATTTACTCTGCAAGTATTGGATGATAATGCTACATTGGTATAACACTTGAATTTTATGGTTAAAAAGGATTAAATTACTCTATTATTGATTCAACCCCCTTCTTAGTAATCCAACAAAAACATGCTTGCTAGAATGGTGGAAACTTATCTCTGAGAAGAGATGTGACGACTACGCTCATTCGCAAGAAGATGAGTACAACGAGGCTCTGAAATCCATTTTACAATAAAAATGAATTCCAAAAACCTATACATCCAAAAACGTAGCACTAGGAGATGAAGCGCCAAAAGTCGTATGGGCCCCGTTGGGGTAAGTTAGTACATCAACTTCCCAGGGTCGTAACTTTTGCATACGATCTCCATTTTGGGTGCACGATAGCTCATTGGAAAGGTCATTATGAAGAACTTCATTTAATAGGCTCAATCACATGTTTGTAGATCATAGAGGTGCCCGATTGTGAAAAAAATATCGTTTAGGCCCTCAAAATGGCCCCAGACGTTTAAGACCTGAAAAATGCTAAAAATAGTAAATTTCCAAAAAACTGTTTTGAGCCAGTTGGAATAGATCTGTGGCCACTCATATCCTCTTGGATCAATTCTACCCCCTTAGGTAGAAATGGTATCCATTGCATTTAGTTCTCCCATCAGATGAGGAAATTTCTACTGAATTTAGCCCCAGGTGAGCCACTTGCCTTGGTGTAGGAACTGCTCTGCTTTGACAACCCGATAAGGATGGATCCTTTGATGGCGTGTTCCCTTGAATTGTGTGTCCACAATATTATCAGTGGATGTCTGTTCCATGAAGTCATGGTTGAGCTCTGTTGGTGTCAACTGTTCTGCTATCTCCGAGGTGTCCAATAATGGTGGAAAATAGGGCCGAAGGAGGTCCACATTGAACACTGAGTGCAAGCCAAGGAAGGAGGGAATGTTGAGCTCAAAAGAGTTGTCACCCACAACCTTGGTGATGGTGTAAGGTCCATAACGGAGTGGGTGAAGCTTCCAATGAGACCATGTAAGGTGTTCTTTCTGCAAGTGCTGTTGGATTACTGAAAGGGGGGGGGTGAATCAATAATAGCGTAATTATAATCCTTTTTCACCAAATGTTATATCAATTTAGAGTTATTATCCAATAATGAGAAATAATAAATAAACAATCACACACATACATAGTACACCAGTGTTTTATGTAGAAACCCAAATCGGGAGAAAACCACATAATTCTTTTTCTTATATGTCTTGAATAATTACATTCATTGGAAGCACCAACTTCCTTTGTTTTCCAGCTGCAACTGGAAGGAGGCTCCAACCCCCTTGTTTCTCAGGCTACAATCTGAGGCAAGCTCCAACTCCCCAATTCTCTAGCTACAACCAGAAGGAGGCTACAACCCCCTATGTTTTCTGGCTACAACTGAAAGGTGGCTACAACCACTTGTCCTTGCCCCGTCCAACCGCCCTGAAGTAGAAGTAGAATGATGGAACCACTATCAACCTGCCACTGTGAGATATACTACTGTACAACTGTATCAACCTGTACCACTGCCCTGTATCCAATCTGTACAACATCAATCTGTACCTGAACTGAACATGTATCTACAAAAAACAATAGACATGCGACCTGTAGTGGTTCAGCCCGCATATGTACGTGCCCTATATGTTATGCAGTGTGCGTATGTACGTGCCCTAACTATTATGCAACCTACGTATGCCTTCTAGAACTAGGGTTTCCTTTCACTTGAAAACTTATGACCCTCTGTAACTTCTTTCACATAGATCTGTAACCTATCACTGTATCCAGACTATAATTGTACCCTATGCATGCATCCTCATATATAACCTTTACTCAAGGCAAGTATGTCTCTCTCTAGTCATGTGTCATATAGGTATGTGTAATCATGAACAAGTATAATATCCCTCACAAGATCTTAGTCATCAACCCTTTTCTGATAATCAGTCTCTCAATACATCAACTACTACACAGATACAATCTCTCAACCGTGTACCATAAAAACCCTTAGCCATATGCCAAGAAATACAAGATGTGCCTCACAAGAAGTATCAATGATAAATATGGCAACACTGTATTTCTGTATATCTGACTTATGCAGAAGATCCCATGTTGCCACTAGTCTCTCTAGGGAGAATCCTCAAATCTCCATTTCCATTCCTCATGCATACATCAAAATCCAACTATTCATAGAAATAAGACATACCTTTTGAACCAATGGATGGATCTGATGTATCTGAGCACTTTAGACCTTCCTGGGAGCTTGATCTTAGAATCTAGAACCTCTGCATCTTCATTTTCTCAAGTTTCCATGGCTTTACCAACATGTACTCATCGTGTACACAACCATCCTACATACGTACGCTCCCTATACACAAACAACCTGCATACTGTACACACCCTATACACAGACAACCCGCGTACGCCTCAGAAAATAGGGTTTTCTGTAAATCCGATAATTTCACCGTCAACCCTTTGTGCTACCTCAGATGTTCGCCACTTCAGATGTATCCACAAGTATTTACAAGAAGCTTTACACAAGAGAATAGATATACAAAATGTACAAGTGTGTGTTTAATGAGTGATCTTTGCCTCTTATTTATATCTTCATGTATCTTTACACTTTCCTTATTTTAGGGCTTCTTCATTTAAAATAATTTCTTTTGCAAAGCACTTTGACCCTTGGGGGATTTTATATGACTTATGAGGGGTTCTCCAACTTCATATGGTCATAACTCTCTAACCGTGAGGAGTTATGTGACGTTCCACATACCACCGGAAATGGCATGACAAGCACTATCCATATAGGATAATTTCACTGACAAATTCACTATCCTTCATCTCATTATTCCATAATTAAGCATGGGTTCTCTCACTTCACAAAGAGTCTTCCCATGAGGGCTTTCGCCATAAGGGGACCACTTTGGAGTTCATCCATATTTACTTTTTATCAACCATGACAAGACAATAATGAGTCATCTTTACATCAAACAAACTTGGGTCCATTACCCAAACCTTTGTGCTAAGAGGTGTTCTTCAAAGGTTGAAATCAATGACAACCAACCTTAATCAACAATCTCCCCCTTTGGCATTGATGACAACACTCTGTTGCAATACTGAAATCATATCATTCATGCTCTCCCTAGAACCATGCCTCTATCCCTTGTATATGATAAATCTGCTCCCCCTGGAACCATGCCTCTGTGCTCTGCATCTGATAAAACTCTCCCCCTTTGTCATCAATGGCAAAGGTATCTTTCCATCTGGGGCTGCTCCCCCTAACTGAACTTTCCTCTTATGGTGCTTCCTCGTGTAAATCTAAAACATATAAGATAAGAATTCAAAAATCATCCATTTTGGAATAGAAATAACTCCAAGTCTTTGGTGAAGATATTCAAAGGCTTCCCGTGGAAGTAGTTTTGTAAATATGTCCGCCACTTGTTATTTTGTGCCCACATACTCAACTTTGATGTTCTTTTCTACAACCTGCTCCCGTAGAAAATGATACTTGATTGGAAATTGCTTCATCTTGGAGTGCATCACCGGATTCTTCGAGATACTAATGGAGCTTGTATTATCACAATAGATTGGAATGGGCTCATCATACTCAACCTGTATATATGTCAGAGTTTGTTTCATCCAAATAACTTGTGTACAACATGATTCTACTACAATATACTCTGCCTCGGTTGTATATAAAGATACCAATGATTGTTTCTTGCTTAGCCATGATACTAAACACTCACCTAAGTAGAACACTGCTCCACTAGTGCTTCATCGGTCATCAATACAATCTGCCCAATCTGCATTTGTGTAGGAAATAAGTGATAGATCCTTTCCTTTTAGACACCATAATCCAAAGTCTTTTGTTCCTTTGAGATATCTGAAAATCCTCTTCATTACTAATACATGTGATTCCTTTGGTGCTGCTTGAAATCATGCCACCTGTCCAACTGCCTGCATTACATCTGGTCTGGATGCTGTCACGTATAGTAGGCTGCCAATCATTGACCTGTATTTCCTCTGCGCTGTAGACTTCAAATCATCATCTTTGGTCAACTTGAAACTGGTTTTCATGGGAGTGATAACTGATTTGCAATCTTCCATTCCGAACCTCTTTAGCATTTCTATGATATACTTGGTTTGAGAAATAAAAATTCCTTGGTTGCTTTGACGTATCTGAAGTCCTAGAAAGAAGGATAGTTCTCCAAGTAATGACATTTCAAATTCATTCTACATATCTTGATTTAGAGGTTGCTGTCTGCACTTTCTTTTCTGAATCCTGCCTGCTGCAAATACTTATCCAGTCTGGAGTACCATGCTCTAGGAGCCTGTTTTAGACCATACAAGGCCTTCTTTAATTTACACACATAATCCGTGTTCTCTGACAACTGAAATCCTTCTGGTTGTTCAATGTAGACTTCTTCTTCAAGTTCCCCATTCATAAAAGATGATTTTACATCCATCTGATATACTTTAACATTTTTGGAGCATGCATAAGCTAAAACCAAATGGATTGCTTCCATTCTGACAACTAGGGAAAATGTCTCTTCAAAGTCGATTCCTTCAATATGAGCATATCCTTTACATACCAATCTAGCTTTGGTCCTTGTAACTTGTCCATCTTCATTCAATTTATTTCTGAAAACCCACTTTGTGTCGATCACATTCTTATTCTTTGGTCTTGGAACCAATTCCCAAGTGTCATTTTTCTCTATTTGATCCAATTCTTCATCCATGGCCTTATTCCAAAATTCATCCTTGATGGCTTCTTCAAAACAATTTGGTTCAATTGTAGATAAGAGTGCTAGGTGTGTTTGTTCTGGTGAACAGATTCTTCTTCTAGTCTAAACTCCTGCATCTTTGTTCCTGATAACCTGATTTGAAGGATGATTCTTCTGTACTCGTTTACTGGGTGTCTTTAGAGACACTTGTTGAACTTGCTCTTCTGCTTCTATCGTATCCTCTTCATCTTCCTCTTTTACTTCTTTTTCATTTTCTGCTTCTTCTTCTAAGGGTTGTTTCATTGATCCATTTTATTCCTTTGATTCTGGTCTGCCTGTTTCATCAATTGTTACATTGATGATTTCCACAACTTTGTTCAATCTTAGATTATAACACTTGTATGCTTTCCTTGTACTTGAGTAACCAACAAGTACTCTTTTGTCCACGTGAGAGACTAGAGTCAAACTTTCCTATTCTGCCATCTTCTCTTTTGATATAGCATTTGCTTCCAAAAAATTTGAAGTGTTTCACATTTGTTGGTCTTCCTTTCCATAGCTCGTAAGGAGTTTTATTGGTGTTGTTTCTGAGCATTACCCTGTTTTGAATGTGAATTGTTGTATGCATTGCCTGTGTCCAAAAAATATCTGTCAATTTTGAATCCATTAGAATTGTTTGAGCCATTTCTTGTACTAAACTATTCTTTCTTTCAACAACTCCATTCTATTGCGGTTTCCTAGCAACGAAGAATTGCCTTTTTATTCCATGATTGCTGAACTAGTCCATAAATTCCTTTGAGGTGAATCCTCCTCCATTATCCGATCTTAAGCATTTGATTCTTGAATCCATCTCATTTTCAACCATTTCCTTGTAGATATTGAAGTTTTCAAAAGCTTCTGACTTGTTCTTGAGAAAGAAAATTGCAGTGATTCTTGTATAATCATCAACTAATAACATAAAGTATCTCTTACATTTTAAGCCTTTTGTTGTAGTTGGTCCAACTAGATCAGTATGCACAATTTCCAGTGGTCTTATTGTTGAATATTCTTTTGATTTGAACTTGGTCTTTGTTTGCTTTCCTTGTTGGCAATGCTTACATAAAGTGTTGGTTGGTTTCATGATCTGGGGAATTTCTCTGACTGCTTCTGTTTTGCTGACTTTGACAAGGTTATCAAAATGCACATGACCCATTATTCTGTGCCATAGCCAACTTTCATCTTTTTTTCCTACACGACACTTTTCATTTCCAATTTCACTTAACACATATATGTTGTTTGAAGTTCTTGCAGCTGTACCGACCAATTTCCCTGAACCTTCTCTTCTTATCTCACACTTTTGTGAATCGAAAGTAACTTTATGACCTTGGTCACACATTTGACTCACACTTATAAGATTATGTTTCATATCTTATACTAATAGAACATTTTATGCCTTTTCATTTTTGTTCCCAATTCAGACTGTGCCTTCTCCAATGATTTTGGCTGAATTATCATTTCCGAAGGAGACTGATCCATTTCTTTCCTTTCGTAATGTAAGAAATTCGTCTTTATCACCTGTCATGTGTTTTGAACACCCACTGTCAACATACCAACCATGTTTCTTCTGCTTAGCTTGTAGAGTGACTGTGCATTCTTCATTGCTATACTGATCTTGCTTTCTTATCCATGTCATTTTCTGAGGTTCTTGTCTGTGACTATTGTGATTCTATTGAGGTTCTTTAGGAGGGACTTTCATTCTGCAATCTTTGGCCATGTGTCCAAAATCGTTACATTTGTAACATTCCACTTCAGTGCTCAAATATTCAAACCTATTGTAACTTCTTCTCCGTGTTTCACTAGGTCTTCTTGAATAACCCCTTTGTGTATGGCTCTCAAAGGTTTTATTGTTCCTGTTGTTAGCTCTGCAATTCACAACTTTATGTCCAAAATTATTACATGCATAACATAAACCAAAAAATATAGTTTGATACATGGGAGTTGAAGATCTTCTGAAAGGAGGTGCTCTTATGAATCCTTCTTCTTCTTGAGGAATGTTTGTCTATTGTTGATTCTGAAATCTGAATCTTCTCGGTGGAGGAGTGTCCCTGTAATCTTCCTTGTATATCTTCCTATCCCCTTTGATTTTTTCTGCATAGCTTTTTGGATTTGTTTCTTGCTCTGTTGTTTTGGAGCTTGATCCCTTTTCTGTCTAATTGTATCCAAGTCTGGACTTGTCAAGATGATTTTTGACTGCTGATAATGTCATCCAGAACTTTTGAGCTATTTTGCATATTTTTCTTTTGAATATCCTTTCTTAGTGTGACAATCTCTGCTTCCAAGTTTCCAATGATCTTGTCCTTTTCTTCTAGGTGTTCTTTGAGTGCTTCTTCAATTCTTTTATCTTCTTCTATTTGAACCTTCAATTTTGTGATCATTTGTTCTAGTTCTTGAGTGTCTTCTTTCTTATCTAGTTCTTCTTGTAGTTTCTTGTTTTTCTTCTTTTCTCTTCTGATAACTTCTATGGCACACGTTAATTCTTCTCAGAAGTCAACTTATGCCTCTTCAATTTCTTCTTCATATTCTTCTTTGGCTTCTTCATATTCTTCTTTGGAGTCTTCTTTATCAGAGTCTTCTACTGCCATGAATAGAACTATTCCTATCTCACTGTCACTGACTTCATCTTCATCTGATGATGATATGTCTTCTCTGGTGCAAAAGCTTTTCTTGAAAACTTTCTTTGTAGTTCTTTTACCTTTATATGTTTGTTTTTCTTTGAGTAACCTTCATCATTTCTCTTTTTACTTACGAGGACATTTGTTAGTAAAATGACCAATACCATCACAATTAAAACAAATTAAAGGAAGCTTACCTCTATACCTACCGTTGGTTCCCTTGTTCAGTCTTTTGATGAAGTTGGCCACTTCTTCATCATCTTCCGAGATGCCACTGTTGCTGCTGTATTCTTCTTGTTGTCTTTTCTCTTGCTTTGATATTTTGGATGCTTTGAAGGCTGCTTCTTTTACATTTGGATTTTCCTGTTCAGTTCTCATTTCATATGCTATGAAGATTCCATGTAGTTCGTCCATGCTTATTGAGTTTAGATCCAATCTTTCTTCTAGTGATGATATCTTAGGGTTAAATATCATAGGAAGAGATCTTAGTACCTTTTGAACAATTACAGATTCTTCAATTTCTTCTCCCAATCCTATGATTGCATTCATTGTTTCATAAAATCTTAAGAAGTAGGCTACAATATTCTCATCTTCCTTCATTTTTAGTTGTTCGAACTAACCTCTGTAAGTTTGAAGTTTTGCTGCTTTGACTTTTGTATCTCCTTCATAAATATTTCGAAGCTTGTCCCAAATCTCTTTAGCGGATTTACAATGTGCAACTTTGGTGAATACTGTTTCACTGAGACCATTCAAAAGTGCATTTGTGGCTTTGGAATCATTCTGACCAAGTTTCACTGCTTTGTCATTTGTTGGTGGAACTGCTAGTACTGTGTATCCATCTACAATTTTTTGCCAAATTTCAAATCCCTTTGCCTATATATATGTCTTCATCCTTATGCTCCAAAAAGCATACTTTTGTCCATCAAACTATGGTATTTCATTTTTATATGAGTTGGTTATCTCCATGATCTACCTTTCAGTGGTTAAACTGATTTCCGAAGGAACCTTCTCTGATACCAATTGTTGGATTACTGAGAGGGGAGGTGAATCAGTAATAGCGTAATTATAATCCTTTTTCACCAAATGTTATATCAATTTAGAATTATTATCCAATAATGAACAATAAGAAATAAACAATCACACACATACACAATACACCAGTGTTTTACGTGGAAACCCAAATTGAGAGAAAACCATAGAATGCTTTTTCTTATATGTCTTGAAGAATTACATTCATTAGAAGCACCAACTTCCTTTGTTTTCTAGCTGCAACTGGAAGGAGGCTCCAACCCCTTAGTTTCTCAGGCTACAACCTGAAGGAAGCTCCAACTCCCCAATTCTCTGGCTACAACCAGAAGGAGGCTACAACCCCCTATGTTTTCTGGCTAAAACCAGAAGGTGGCTACAACCACCTGTCCTTTCCCTGTCCAACCGTCCTAAAGTAGAAGTAGAATGATGGAACCACTGTCAACCTATCACTGTGAGATATACTGATGTACAACTGTATCAACCTGTACCACTACCCTGTATCCAATCTATACAACTTCCATGTAATCAATCTGTACTTGAACTGAACATGTATCTACAAAAATACAACAGATATGCGACCTGCAGTGCTGCAGCCCGTGTATGTACATGCCCTATATGTTATGTAGCCCACGTATGTACACGCTCTAACTGTTATGTAGCATGCATATGCCTTCTAGAACTAGGGTTTCCTTTCACTTGAAAACTTCTAACCCTCTGTAACTTCTTTCACATAGATTTGTAACCTGTCACTGTATCCAGACTGTAACTGTACCATGTTCATGCATCCTCATATATAACCTTTACTCAGGGCAAGTATGTCTCTCTCTAGTTATGTGTCATATAGGTATGTGTAATCATAAACAAGTATAATATCCCTCACAAGATCTTAGTCATCAACCTCTTTCTGATAATTAGTCTCTCAATACATCAACTACTACACAAATATAAGCTCTCAACCATGTACCATAAAAACCCTTAGCCATATGCCTAGAAATACAATATGCGCCTCACAAGAAGTATCAATGATAAATATGCCAACACTATATTTCTGTAGATCTGACTTATGTAGAAGATCCCGTGTAGCCATTAGTCTCTCTAGGGAGAATCCTCAAATCTCCATTGCCATTCCTCATGCATACATAAAAATAAAACTATTCATAGAAATAAGACATACCTTTTGAACCAATGGATGGATCTGATGTATCTGAGCACTTTAGACCTCTCTGGGAGCTTGATCTCAGAATCTAGAACCTCTGCATCTTCATTTTCTCAAGTTTCCATGGCTTTACCAACATGTACTCACCCTTTACACAACCATCCCATGTACGTACACTCCCTATACACAGACAACCCGCGTACTATACGTACCCTATACACAGACAACCCGCGTATGCCTCAGAAAATAAGGTTTTCTATAAATCCAAGAATTTGGCCGTCAACCCTTCGTGCTACCTCAGACATTTGCCACTTCAGATGTATCCACAAGTATTTACAAGAAGCTTTACACAAGAAAATAGATATACAAAATGTACAAGTGTGTGTTTAATGAGTGAGATTTGCCTCTTATTTATATCTTCATGTAGCTTTACACTTTCCTTATTTTAGGGCTTCTTCATTTAAAATAATTTCTTTTGCAAATCACTTTGACCCTTGGGGGATTTTATAAGACTTATGAGGGGTTCTCCAACTTCATATGGTCATAACTCTCTAAGCGTGAGGAGTTATGTGACGTTCTACATACCAATGGAAATGGCATGGCAAGGACTATCCATATAGGATAGTTTCACTAAGAAATTCACTTTCCTTCATCTCATTATTCCATAACTAAGCATGGGTTCTCTCACTTTGCAAAGCGTCTTCCCATGAGGGCTTTCACCATAAGGGGACCACTTTGGAGTTCATCCATCTTTACTTTTTATCAACCATGAAAAGACAATAATGAGTCATATTTACATCAAACAAACTTGGGTCCATTACCCAAAACTTTGTGCTACGGGGCTTTCTTCAAGGGTTGAAATCAATGACAACCAACCTTAATGAACAAGTGCAACCAAACTTTGTCTCCCACCTAAAACTTGTGTGGCACCTGGTGTTGATCATGGCACTGATTGTACTTGGCATTGGACTTCTGTAAAATATCCTAAACTTGTTGAAGGATGTGATGGATCTGCTGAATGAATTGGGTGGATTTGTCAGCTTTAGTTGGAGCATGCGACGAGTCTGCCTGGGTGGCTGCAAGGGTTAGTGCAACATCCATGGAACCCAATGGTTGAAATCCCAACCCCACCTGAAAGGGGTTGTGGCTGGTTGAGTTATGTATGGATCTGTTGTAGATGTGTTGAACATAGGAAATAATCTCATCCCAGGTGTGGGGGTGCTTGGAATTGTACATGCGCAAGATGTTCATGATCGTCCCATTGATGACCTCAGTTTGGCCATCCATCTGGAGGTGGAAGGCAGTCAATTTGGTGAGCTTGGTGTCTAGCAGTGACCATAGGTTCGACCAAAATGTCTTGATGAACTGAATGTCATGATTTGAGATAATGGTTTATGGGATCCCAAAGTGTACCCACAGTCGTTCAAAGAAGAGCTTGGCAGTGGCCTCTGCTATGATGCTCTTCTTATAGGCGGCCCAAATCACCATCTTGGAAAAATGATCAACAACCACAAAAACACAGTCATTTCTCCACTTAGTGGATGGAAGGCCCGACATGTATTCCATTGAGATGGATTCCCAAGGCCTTTCAGGAGTAGACAAAGGAGTGTACATGCCTTGTTTCTTAGTGGTTGGTTTGGAAATAACACAGGCAATGCAGGACCAAATATACTTGCTGACATACTGTCAAAGTTTTGGCTAGTAGAAATGTCACTGTAACACTGCGACTTTATTTTCCACGTCGAAGTGTCCTGCCATCTGATTGTTGTGGGATTTCCAAATCAACTTCGCTCACTCACTTGATGGAAAACAGAGATGGACCGGATGGCACAAAAACCTATCCTAAAGATGAAAATTAGTGAAAATTGTGTTTGCACCCAACCTCTGGTAGGTGTTGGCGAAGTCAGGATCTGTCCCATAGAGGTGGGGCCATCCGGAGGTCTTATGGCCGCAAAAGTCTAGCTCCATGGTGAGTGCTATGATTGGAGGTTAGTTGAGGAAATCAATGACTCAATTGATACTTCCTATTTTATATTTGATGTTGAGGTGGAACTATTGAAAATATGTGGACCACTTCTGATGGCAGTGATTCTACAATTTGCGTTGTGTCTGCATCAGGGATGATTTTAGGGGCTAAATTTCGTTGATGGGCTAATTTCCAATGGTTTTTCCAAAAACAAGATTCGCTATTTTAAAAATGATTTGCCCAAATTCTATAGGATAAAATTATTTTACCTTAAAAATCGCCAATTTTTTTTAAAAACTATATAAAATACTTAGAAATTTGAATATTTTTAAAAAACTATCGCCAAACATTTATAGTTGACATATGAAGGATTAGTGATATTCGCCAAGGTTTTTACATTTTAAAATAAATTTCCATTCTTAAAATCATCCCTGGTCTGCATGAACTGTAGAGGCTTATGATCGATGTGGATGATTGTCTCCTTCCCAAGAATGTAATGCCTCCACTGGCAGTAGGCTTGCACAATGGAGTACATTTCTTTGTCATAAGTATGGTACTTATGAATGACATATGATAGTGTCTCACTATGATAGGGAATGGGGTGGCTGTGCTGAGTGAGGACTATTCCCACAACATAGTCTAAAGCATATGTATCGATCTTAAAGGGATGTAGCAGGCCAGGTAATGAAAGCACTTGGGTTGAGCACAAGCACTGCTTCAGATCATTGAACGTTTTCTGTTGGGACAGGCCCCACACAAATGTTTCCTTACCACCACCCCTAGTTATTTGACTGAGGGTCCATGCAGTATGGGAGAATCCCAACATGAACCTGCGATAGAAATTGGCAAGGACGAAGAAGCTCCGAAGTTTAGTGAGTGTGGTTGGGGATGGCCAGTCACAGATGACTTGGATCTTGGCTGGATCAACATGCACACCATGCACATTAACAACATATCCTAAGTACTGGACCCTATCCATGTCAAAGGAGCATTTATCCAAGTTGGCATATATCTTGTGCTGCCACAGAGTGTGCATAACCTGTTGAATATGCTACAAGTGTTCTTCCCAAGTCTTGCTGTAGATGAGGATGTCATCCATATACACCACCAAAAAATAATTAGTGAAAGGCCGCAAGATATCGTCCATCATCTTCATGAAATTTGTTGGGGCATTTGTCAAACCAAAGGGCATGACCAACCATTCAAAAAGGCCTTCTTTTGAATTGAAGGTAGTTTTCCATACATCTGTCTACTCTATTGGGACCTAATGGTAGTCAGACTTCAAATCAATCTTACTAAAGTATTTGGTCCCCTTGAGCTGATCAAGGAGACCGTCGATTCAAGGAATCAAGTACCGGTTCCTGATTGTGATTTTATTTAGGGCTCGATAATCAATGCTGAGTTGCCAGGTTCCATATTTATTCAACCCCAACATGATTGGGCTTCCAAAAGGTGATGAGTTGGGTCGGATGTGCCTGTTATGGAGAAAATCTTAAATTTGATGCTTGATCTCCTCATTTTCTAGCAAAGAGAAGCGATAGACTCACCCATTGGGTAGCGGTGCGCCGAGGGTCAGATCGATGGGATGCTTGACTTGACAGTGAAAAGGTACCCTAGTAGGTGATGAGAAGATGTTTTTGTACTCTTTTACGACCTTATACACTTTCTTCTACTGGATGGAGAGGTTGGATGCAGATGCCATGGATGTGGCTACAACCTTTCATTCACTCTAAGAATGAATCATGAAGAAGACAAACTTCCTGGTCTAAGAAATGACCTGCCAACATTGCTTGACAGAGATAAAGGAAATAACACTAGGTGGTGTTATCACACTAAATTGCCTTGGGTATTTTAGTTTGTTTAATCCTTTTTAAGCCTTCGATTTTAATTTTTTAAGTTTCAACCCTTTAAAGTTATGTTTGTTAGGTCCCCCTAGATAAATAAACTTTTGAGTCATAGCTCATGTTTGATCCTCAAATTGATTTTTTTGACTCAAACCCCTTTTTAGTTCATGACTAAAGTTTTGGATCCCTTCATGATGTGTCATTAGGATAGATCCCTCCCCTCCCATGACTAGATTGATGTGACATACCATTCTCCTCACTCATGACCTCGTGAGCAGGCCTTGCTATCCTTGCTTACTTGTTCAATCATTTTTTAAACTAGAGCTCTGCACACTCATCAGGTGGTTCCATAGAACCTTAAACCGTTCATCATGATTTCCACCATGAGTTATGATTACCACGACTGATGTCATGTTCCTTGTTTTCAGTGCCAGGAGTTGGTTAAAGATACCTCCAAGATCTCACATTTACTAGCCTTGATAAAGGTATATGATTTGCAAATTCATGCAACGTTGCGCTACTCAAACTCATAGTTCTGACCAGGCGACAATGGTGAGACCAAATTTGATGCTTAGGCAGACTCGAGGGCCGAAGTTTTCACAATTTCATCCTGAGATTTCATTGAAGATTCCAACAGGTGTCTACAGGTCTGATTACTCCTGTTTTCCTTAGCCATTGAAATCGCAAGCTCTTAAATAGCCTATCCTCTGCTTATGCATTGCGCTACCCAGAGGCACTTCTTAAAACCCCTTTTCCTCCCTTGCTTCCTTTCATCTTGGAGTTAAGCATTTTTACTTAGTTGCAAAGAGACAATTTTGGATTACCCCCTCACTATCTACACTCTCAAATACCTGTACAAGTCTAAGAGTGTAATTCCCACGGTCAAGCTTGGCTTACTAGCACCAGTCTATTTTAAAAGGTCAGCTTTGTAAATTTGAAACCCGATTTAAAGCCTTCCTGGTTATTACTATCCCATAATCCTTTAAAATCTCTCATTCTAAGCCATGGAGACTCCTCAATCAAGGAAGACACACAAAGGTGGCAAGGTGGTTAGGACAAAACCTATGGACATGCAACTTTTTGATACAGAGCCCATGGAAAGAGAGGTCTTTCAAAGAGTATGGTGCCTCTCTTTCTACCAGAATATACAGAGAGGCCATCCAGAGGTAGCAAGACGGTTTGCATTACATTTTGATGGCAGGAAAACCAAGGTTGGGGATTTGGAATTTGAGGTGACTGAAGCCTCTATCTCAGCTGCAATAGGAATCCCCATTACAGGTGAAAAGTGGTTCAAAGCCATGGCTTTGAGTTCATCCTATGCTAAAGATCTCTTTAAACTTCAGTATCAAGCCAATGATTTGTCTAAAAGTATGCCAAGGAGTCAATTGATTGAACAGTTTGACAGAATATTGAAGATCATACAGAGATATTTTACATGTGAAGGGAGATTTAACACATTGTACCAGTACCATATAAGGTTGTTGCTACATTTTACTGGTAAGGTTGAGATGAATATTCCCTATTACCTATTAAGGAGCATAGGTAAGATGTCAGAAAGGATTCAAGCCAAATCTAAGGATGTGGATTCTAGCCTTTTGCACTTTGGATTCTAGCTAGTCTCTGAGGAATTGGGTAAGAAAGAGATTTCATGGGAGCATTTTGCTGTTACTTCTCATTTCAAGTTGGATCTAGTATCAACTCCTCAATCATAGAAGGCAAGTTCTTTATCACCCACCAGTGCTACTAAAGTAGGAACCAGTAGGAAGAGAAAGGGAAGAGCCCCTGTTCAAGTTTTAGAGGTCAGCAAGTAGGTCACAGGAGTTGAGGAGGAAGCTTGTCCTTCCCCACAAAAAGATTTTTCACCACCTCCTCCACCAAGGTTAGAAGAGGTTCCTTCTTCTACCAAAGCTACATACAAGAAAGGGAAGAAGCTACTCTTCCCCTCTTCTCCTCCAGCAGTCAAAATCAAGGGTAAAAGACCTTTCACAAGTTCATCAATTCCTAAGGAGGTTTTCAAAGAGCATCCTTTACCAGAAACCCCTATTCAAAAGAAGAAGGGTAAAGGCATTGAAAAACCCATGGAGGAGAAACAAGAAGCCCCTGTACAGAAAGGGAAGGGTAAATGTACTAAAATACCTTTGGAGAGGAAATATGAAACCTCTGTGAAAGACTTTGAAAAGCCTGTGGAAAGAAAAGAAGAAACCCCTATGGAAAGGAAGAAGGGTAAAAGAAAAGACACCAAGAAACCTGATGAGGTAGAGAAGGAAATTCCTATGCAGGTGGAAGAGGAGATTGAGAAGAATCCTTTGGAGACTGATCATGTCACTACTCCACTTGATAATCAAATGTTCAAAAGATTAATCAAGAAACTTAGGGAAGCAAGGAAGGAGGTGGCTCAATTGAAAACAAAATCCACGTCTGAAAGAGAAAAGATGAATGAGCTCATGGATGGCTATAGTCACACCCTTGACTTGGCAAGGTTTGAAACTAGAAGGGCCCAACCTCTCCATAGGAAGCTCAATAACCTTTATAGGATGAACATAGGATTCCAGTCTCAGAACAGGAGGCTCAAAGATGAGTTGCAACAATATCGAGATGAGGTGGACCAAAGAAATTTGTAGGTATTGGTTGAAGCTACCATTGAAAAAGAGGCACCAACAGTCAAGGAGAGAATAACTCCACAGAAGAGGCCTTCTAGTTCTAAGAAGAAGCCTGCCATTTCTAAGAAGGAGAAGTCTGATGTGCCAAAGGAAGATCCTCCCTCTACAAGAAAGAGTGTGAGGTTGAATGTCAGCGTAACTAATAGTTGATGAAAGGTGAGCCCCATTTTTGAGGATATTTCCTTTTTGAGAGGGTAAAATGTTTTTCAAATATTACCTCTACCATCTATACAGGCTTCTAAGTGTTCAACTATCATAGTTTTGGGATTTTGCAAAGTGCTAACTCCCTCAGTGGTAAAATGCACTACCTACAATACTGCCAAGTCACCTAAGTATAATGGGTTTGAAATTATGCAAGGCCACTACTAGCTCTGCACATATTCAAGATTGGAGGTGCTGCATTTTGAAAATACTACCTAAACCTTCACACAGACGCAACATAAGTGGCACTACCTAATATCTGGTAGAAGATAATCCTACACACAGATGCAACATAGTGGCGCTACGTAATTTTGCTACCCAATATCTGGCAGAAAACAGGTTTGCACACAGACGTAGCATAAGGGGCGCTACGTAATTTCACTACCTAATATTTCACAGAGGAAAAAGGTTTGCACACATATGCAACACAGTGGTGCTACGTTTTCTGCTTGTCCCATTTTGAAGTGCGCTTCCCAGATTTGCTACCCAAGGAAGTTGGCAACAATCACCAAGGATCTAGGAGGGCCAAGCTAACAACTTTTTGGATAAGCTAATGATGGAGAAGGTTGTAGAAAAAACAACTGGCATCATGAAGACAACCACATGATTTGAAAGACACATGGAAAACAAGGAGCTGTGCAGTAAAAGGGAATCAAATCAGTTTGAAGTTTGGTTGGATTAGTCACCAACATTTTCCTATTTTATAGCATAGGCTGTTAAATAAGTTGTTAGATCAAATAAATGTTTAGAGATTTTCAAGGGAAGGAGGCCATCTCGTACCTCCAGCTGTTGCCTCTCTTTTGTTATAAATAGATAGATCAAATGATTTAGTGGGTTTAGATGGTTGAGCAAGGCTTCCTTAGACTATAATATTTTGATGAAGTGACTGTGATCTGGCTATGTACTGGACTTAAGACTTTTTGGCTAATAGAAATCAGCTTCTCTTTCAACTTATTTGCTTCTGATCCTAAATGTTATTGCTTTGAATGATTCACATGAATGATTGTGGTGATGTTATGGTGGATGTTTGATCATTATATTATCATGATGTTTATTTATCTTCCTTAGTTTCTGAGTTCAAGAAGATCTTGTGATTAGAAACTTTCTTCCTTAGGCTTTTTGTAGACCTGATGTTTATAGGAGTCCCTACACTCCTCTCATTTAAGTATTCCCTCTATTCATACTCACTCCCAATTACTGATTGAAGTTAGCCAAGACCTTGATTGCTGGTACATGCTAGCCCTATTTTCTGAGTTGGAGCATTATCATTTTGAGTCTTTTTTCCATTTGACCCTTTAAAACACTCTTACATTCACATATAACTTGATGGGTACTGGGCTTAACTTCCATGCAATCTGAAGGTGATTCCTAGTGCTAACAGGTGGGACTACCTCGGGTATCATATACAATTTCATGTTCAAAGTAATAATAACACTGCGAGGCCTAGACTCATATACACCATGTCATTTCCATAAATAAGGTTGGCCCAAAAGAACATCACAAACTTCAAGGGGAGCAACATCACACAATACCTCATGTTTGAATGGCTTGATGTTGTACGACAAGTGACACCATTGGCTGATGCAAAGATTGCTTCCTTGACGGATCCAGGTGGTGTAGGGCTGTGGGTGCGATGTTGTCGGTAGGGATAGCCACTTGACAACCTCTGCTGAGATGAGTTTCTTCTAGCCACTGTTATCAACGATGAAGTGTAGCAGAGTGCCTTTCACCCACATTTATGAATGAAAGAGGTGCTTGCCTTCCTCTGACTCATTAGGTTCACCGGGATGGATCTTGGTGGTAGCAATGATGACATTGGGTTTCACGTCAATGATCCATCTCCCCTTTTCTGGTTCTGACTTAGAGTAGGAACCCACATATGATTAAGAGGATTTCAACTTAGCCACCAATGATTTCTTTGAGTGACAATCAACAATGTTATGCCAGGGACTCTTATGGAAGTCACACCACTTCTCGATACTTTCTGCATCTTCCCATTGTCCTTCTTTACTTGTGGCTTAGACTGGTTATCCTAAGGTTGCCCATATTTTCTCTATCCTTTGTTCTGTGGGTTGGGGCTACCCTTTCCCTGATTTTGTTATGAGGGGTTCCCAGACCCACATTGCCTCATCTTTTGTTTAAGTTTCTGCTCGATTTTTACTACATATCGATAGGCCGCGGCCAAGGATGAGATGTCCAAAAAATCCATTTATGTCTGGATGTATCTATGCAGAATGATGTGGTACTTGAGCACTAGATGTCGCTTAGAATATTTGATACCTATATTGGTGTGCAAGGTATGGAAGACATTGGTGAACTTTGGCACTGTTTAGTTTCTTTCTTGCCGCAGTGTGGTCCATCTTGTATACAAGTCATCGTAACTTATAATAAGGTAGTATTGTTCCTTAATAACATCTCTGAAGGAACCCCAAGTGGGTGCAACTTCAAATAATCTGGATCCCTCTGTTTCCTTTTGCTCACATAAAGTATCGAACCAATCTTTGACATGGGGAATGGCCTTGAGGAGCGCAAATGTAATCTTTTCTCTATCGAAAAAGTTGTGGACATAAAAATACCCTTCTAGAAGGTTTAACCATTTATCTACAACATCCACATCTATTTGACCTTCAAATATAGGAATATCAAAATTGATCTGTACCTTGAAGGGGGTGACGCCTCTGCTTGAGGTGGATGCATTGCTTGTCAACAACCGTCAAAGGATTTGTGCAAAACTGTCCATCATCTCGTTCCTCTGTCACTCAAGGGCTTCCTAGAACAACATTTTTAAAGGATATCCTATCCCGTTGTCTTTATTTTTGCTTGTCATGGATGGTTTCTTGGGTGTGCGAGAGAATTTTTCCTCAAGAGAAACAAGCTCGAGACCCAACTCTCTATACCCTGACCGCGTTGGGGACATGCACTAAAAAATGACAAGGAGAAGACTGCTCTAATACCACTGATCCTGATTTATGAGCGGAACGAAATGAAAACAAAGATTTATAATATTAACACAGAGAGACAATGAATTATAATAGAGATATAGTAAAACTTGACTTCTATTAAATAAGAAATATGTTGAAAACTGTAAAATGCAGACTGAAAATAGGCTTTCTAGAATGGTGGCAACTTATCTCTGAGAAGATATGTGACGACTACGCTCATTCACAAGAAGATGAGTACAATGAGGATCTGAAATCCTTTTTACAATAAACATGAATTCCAAAATCCTATACATCCAAAAACCTAACCCTAGGAGATGAAGCGCCAAAAGTCACGTGGGTCCCGTTGGGGTAAGTTAGTACATCAACTTCCCGGGGTCGTAACTTTTGCATTAGATCTCCATTTTGGGTGCACGATAGCTCGTTTGAAAGTTATTGAAGAGGAGATTCATTTCATAGGCTCATAGATGACTTTGAGAACCATTGAGGTTCTCGATCATGAAAAAACATCGTTTAGGCCCTCAAAATGGCCCCAGAAGTTTAGGACCCGAAAAACTGCTAAAAATAGTAAATTTCTAAAAAAATGTTTTGAGCTAGTTGGAATAGGTGGGTGGCCACCTATATCCTCCTGGATCAAAAGGGAAAATGGAAAAGTGTATGTCAGGAACTATATCAGACAGGGAGAAGAAAAATCCATCCCATGAGACCCACTGTCACCTGGACATTATGAGGATAAGCCTGTGCCCACTACCATGCAACAAGAAAAAACTCCCAAGTAAAAAACAAGAAAACAAAAGAGGACTAAACCAACTAGTCCTGAGATTGTTGCAACATAATTCGTGCCAGTAGACACCCCAATTAAGGAATCCCCTAAGGCCAAACATAGCAAAAAGAGGAAAGGGAGCTAGGCCTCTGAAATGCTAAGCAAACCTAATAGAAAAACCATGCTCTCAAACCAATTAAGGTTAAATTCCAAGGCATTCTTTAATCCATCTTTAAAGGAGAAAAGTCCCATAATAATCAAGGATGAGGAAACTGAAGAAGACCTCTCTGAATTTTCCAATATGGAGGAGATGGCTATACATACATTGAAAGGGATGACATGGGATAAGGCAAGGCAAATATGCAGTAAAGGGGAGACCTCAAGTGTAAAATATACTACTGTGAAAACATAGTATACTAAATATCTAGAATCATAACAAAATGTGATGGAATTTGGTCCAGACCCTGAGTAGGACTTTGATGACATAACTTTAGATTCAGAGCTAACCCCTGAGAAGGTTCCCATGATGTCAAACCAAATATCAGAGGAAAAACATTGATGATGCAGGAACCTGTGAGAGAGACTATTGATAAAAAACATGATAAAGCACCCAGATATGAAATGAGGCCAAGGAAATCCAAGCTTTCGATTGACCTCAATAAACCTGTTGTAGAGGAAGAGCAAGGGCTCAAGAATGGAAGCAAAGTAAAGACATTAATCAAGAAAAAAGTTGAAGCTGAGAGGGACATGGATGACAACCACTAGGTGCAAGCTCTCAAGTGAAAAAATGATGACGCAAGGAAAAAAATTTAGAGTCTAAAACAACAAAAACATGCCCTTGAGCTGCAATACACAAAGATGCAGAAAAAGTATCAGAAGCTGCAAAATAAGCATCATAAAACATGCATGTTCTTGAAGGAGATAATCGAAATATCTGCTGTTGTCAAAGGGTAAAGGAATTCAAGACCTGTGCCAAGTTGATCCACTTGGTTTCAAGGTTGGTATCCTAATTTTGGTCTATGTGGGAAACTATGAAATGTCAACTGCCAACAACAACTTATGAAGACTTTTTCTATGCATCTTGTTTTCTTCAATTATCAACAATAAGTTCTCATTGCACTGATAGAATTTGGTTTGAGTTTAGTTAGAGGCACTGCTACAACTTGTAATAAGTTGCCATTTTTTATAAGAACAATTTTTTTGAGTTCGAATTAATGAGGAGTTATGAACTGACACTTCATCTCAACTCCACTCAGTTCAAACAAATGTTTACAAATTGTAATTAGGAAGTAACAATGGAGTTGTATCTACATGATTTGATTGTGATGTAAAGTTGAACTTTAGAGTTTATATACTAGATAGGTAATCAAACTCTCTTTGCATGAAGATAAATAGAGGGATATTTGAATGTAAAAGGGTTCAACTTTTTGGGAGATCAAGCATCAGGATTTTGGCTGGGCCTTGAAACATTAAACTGTTAATTTTCCCACCTGGTGAATATAATTTTTGGTGACAGACTGTGTTTTCTCAAATATTGTGTCTTCTTATCTTATCTAGATGCAAATTGAAATGTATGCAAAGTATTGTTTATTTTCCTTTCAACTATTGTCTCAATGAAATTTTTATTGTCATGCAACCTGATCTCAGCTATTGTTTCAGTGAAAATTTTATTGTAATACAACTTGTTTGGATGATTTGTATCTAGGTACATGTTTTGGATCTGAAATATTATTTCAAGTTTGAAATTTCATACAACAAGTAACAAATTGTATGCTTGTTTGTATTTCCTTTGTTTTATTCTTCATATCTTTATCTACTCACTAAAATTCATGCCACCAACTAAGGGAAACCTTATAGTGATATTGTTGAAAAATCCAACTAGGTCTCTACCCTTGAAAACCTATCTATCAGCTAACCAACAAACTTAATTCATAAAAATGAATCATTCCAACAATTGAGGTGGCCTAGCTCTGCTCTTTAGTAGTCAGGTGCAGACCTTAGGACCAATAAAGAGTATAAAGTTGAAGATGTTAAACACTGTTGGCACAAGGGCATACTCGGGGTTCAACGCTACAACATCACACCAACAAAACCCTAACTACCGACCCTTTCGACAACACCTGCGAAGCAGATGAAGTCTCACTTGAGGTAGAGGCAGGGGTGGTTGCAAGACTCAGGTGTCTGCAACCTTAGCTGGGACACATATATGTGACCTGAACACTTAATAAAGTACTTAGCATTGTCAGTTCTACAATATGCAATCAATAACTACTTCACTGATAACACAGATATTCACATCATTCTAAAGGATATTAACATATTTACACACTTATCATAAGGAAATACATCAACTCTGGTAGATCAATCACTGAGCATATCTATATTCATCAGATCTAACATTCTACACCTCATTAGCACTAAGCATCATCAGATCTATCTATTTATCTCAAAGTACTTAGCAAAAGAAAGCATAAACACATCAAATAAATGCACAAATCCAGACAACACAATGTTCACGTGGTTCACCCTCACCCCGGGGCTACATCCACAATGTTTCTTCTTCTCTATTAGTGTCTTCAATCTGTTATAGCACAAAGCCTTCCAACCTTTACTCCACATAAGACAAAAGATCTACCCAACTCGCTAGATCCTTCTTCCTTGCGCTACAACACAAAGCCTTCCACAATGTCTTACAACAACTTTCACTTAGCTTTGCAAGTTTCACATAAGCACAAAGCACTTACAATTCCCTCTAGCACTTAGCCTACATCACTTAGATGCCGATCTATCACTTAGCTCATTAGCCCCACTCTTACATCGCCTAGCTACTTATTTATATATTTACAAAATAGGCCTAAACATGGGTAAACCCATGGGATGACATCCCTTACCCGTTACATTATCCCAAAAACCCAAAAGGACCCAAAGTGGGCCAAGATCCCGTGATCTCTGCTTCGTCTTGCGCGCCTTCTTTGACTGGCTGTCGAAGTCCCAAAATAGGTCAAAATGACCAAGGTTATCCAAAAACTTGGTCAAGGGCCAACAGGCCCCCAAAACTCACCTGTGACTCATCCTGAGTCACTCAAGTCTGATCAATTCTATTTCGAAGGCCTCGAGGTGCTTTGACTTGCTACTTTTCTTTGGCCTCCTGCTCGGTGAACTCCTGGATCACTGGATTGTTCATTGTTCCTTCCAAGCGCTGTTCTGCTGTGATGACAACCTGTTCTAGTTCTGCTCCTTGGTTCTTGACTTCTGTAAACAACATGCATGCCTTGTCTTGCATGGGTTGAAGTCATTGGCTAACTTCCATAACATTGCTTTGAATTGTATGTATTTGCTGTTGGGCAGTGCATTGCTTGTGAAACCTCTTCATTCTGTCTACAACCGATAAGGATTTCAATTGCGTCTGAAGTGTATCTGCATGCTACTTCACTTCTTGGAGCTACAACTCCAATGTCTGTAACTCTGGGTTCTCAGTGAGGTTCTCATAGGTCTCAGCATTGCGGTAACTCAGCTGCTTGCACTCCAATGCAAGAGATTTTAATCTTTCAACTATGTTGCGAGCAATTGCTTCTCGCTGGTCTCTTATCTCCTAGGGGGTCTCAGGCACAGCGTGGAGTTCTAGATCTGCGATGCGCTGCTGGAGCTTCTGAATTACTTCTTCAAGTTATGCCACTTGCTATGGAACTCTCTCTTCGTCCTGTACTTCGACAACTGTCACAGAACAGAGTGCTCTGTTGACCAGTTTCTTTACTTCGATATGCTTTGCGAGCAACTGTTCCTTGCTTTGCTGTAGCTCTACTTTATATTTGTCCCACTGTACTGGAAGATAAAGTTTTTCTCATTCGGCAGCATTGCATTGCTCGACAAGTACTCCCTGTACCTGTGTCAAAGCCTGGGTGGCTTGCACTATGTCTTCTTGAGCTCGTCGAAGGTGAGCTTCGACCATATCAACAATCTGGTGGAGTTGGGCTGGCTCATCTCTCATTTCTACTGTTCCTGTTGTCAGAGGCACAGTGGAGACTGCACGACTATATTGGAGTGCCTGCTGCACTCCTTGGAGTTCAATCTCTATAAGATTATACATCTGCTCCTGCTTCACCTCTTGCTTCTCTACTATCTCCTGTGAAGCATTGTTCACAACTGCAATGATGAAATCAAAGTCATCCAATGTGAGGGTAGTTCTCATCTTGGTTACAGGGGTTCTAGGTTTCTTCCCGGAGGAAGATTTCGGAGGCAAAACCTTCCTTTTCTTCGATGATTCCTCTTCGTCCCTAGGCGGTGGTACTTTGCCTTTCTGTTGTTCAATTTTTGTGCCTTCTATATCTCCTCCATCACCCCCTTCATCTGGTGTGACAGAGGAATTTCTTATAGATGCACTGTCTACATCGTGAACTTCTTCAGGCTTCTTCGTCTTACTTGATCCTGGTGTATCCGACACAGTTTTTGGGCTATCAATATCGGACAGCTCCGCGGGGTTCGCTAGAATGAGAAGGTCTGCTGACTAGTCCTTGGTGATCTCTTCGATTTCTTCCTCGGTCAACTTGTAATATGATTGCAACTGTTTCTTGTGCTCATCAGTGCGCGCTGTTATATAAATGAAGTGGCGGTCCACGCTGAACTTCATTAAGGGCCGAAACCTGTGGAGGGTATTTAGGGTCATACGAGTCTCAGACTAGATGGGGAGCTTAAACTAGTTGTAGTAAGTATGGAAGATGACATTGGATTGCCACTACTTGTTCATATTGTTGGATTATGACAAGGTACTAAACTTCGTAGCCAAAGGTTCGAAGGGCTCGATGTCTGGGAAGGTCGCACCTTTCGGTAGCTCCCATGCGAAGAATGCAATCAGGATGAGAAGCCAGCTGAAGTGGAACTCATATCCTTGGTCTTGTGCTTCCCTGCAGTCTAGTTCCAGCTGCTTTACCAAGTACTTCACCCAATTCATTTGAAGTCCTTCAGCGCACTTCCCTGCGAGGTCTACTATGAATCCAATTACTTGGGTGGGATGGTTCTTGCGAACTAGCTTTCCTGCGATCAACTGACAGGAAAGGCACACTGCACTGCTCTGAATAGAGGCTACCTTGTAGCCTCACGTGCCCTTCTCGACATCATCGTAAGTATCTTTAATCCTCTGCACTAATGCTTGGTCTGAGGTCTTTCCAGGGTAAAAATCCTATGGGTCAGGGCCTTGCATGCTAAGCCCTGTGATCCGATTGATCAAGGTCAGATCCACAGTGATGCGTCAGTTCAACCATAAGTATCCTCCGTGATAGAACGACATCAGTAACTTTACACATGCATTCACCTCCTGATGTCGTTCTAAGTGCAGAATCTTCATCACGTTCAACAATGTAGACTGTACGAGGTTCTGGGTCCATGGTTGCGGGATGATCTTTGAATTCTTGCCTTTAGTTCTGGTTAGATACTTGTGCGGGGCGAACATGTTGTAAGCCTTTTTGTCGCCAAGGTTGAAGTCACTAAACTTCAATGCTGTGAGCTTATATTGATCGACGTGGACTGTGCCTATCCCTTTCAGGAGGTACGCCGTGACCAAATCATAGTCAAAATCTTTGGGTACATTGTCCCGGTTGATGGCGCCGCTTAGAGGAGGTAGGTAGGCAGGTAGAATTCTCAGAATCAGCTTAGCATTCGCAAGATCGTCTCTGTGCTTAGTACACTTTTTGTCTACTTGTCAGGATGGTCTAGCTTGAGCAGTGGACGGAGAGGCTGGCAGCCCTCTTGTTGATGACACTTGAATGCCTGTAGATACTCCTCTCTCCGACATAACTCTCCCAGTCATTAAATCAAGGAGAACTTTGGTTACAGATTCTTCTACTGCTTTGAGATCGTTGGACATACGCACTCAGGATAAATTATTGGGGTCACAATGATCTTAGACACTACATAGGAATGAACAACAAGGGCACGATGATCACTGTATACACTTGCTATTCTGCGGGCTTCAAATTCTCAATTGGAAAAAGTGTCCTTCGTGCATGGCACGACGAGATAAATAGGCAATCTTGGCAACGATTTGCTTTGCAACGGGTATAAGCCTCATTAATTCCTATTCTATCTATTATGGCGTGGTCCAATGGTCTGGTGATGAGCCATCAATGCTTTTCGACCCATTCGGAGCGGCAGTCGAACAGATATATCGGCCTCCAATGACTATATTTCTTCGCCATGGTGAAGTGCCATGTGTCACTGTTTTGATATCTCGATGAAGCTCCCATTCTGCAAATTTTCTTTCTGGGAGGCTCCCTCTAGAACCTTCTGTAGCCTGTCGATCTTAGCTCTCTTTTTACTTAGCTTCCTAGACTTCTTTCCAGTGATCTTTGTCTCAGTAGCTCTTTTTCTGTTCTGATTCTTATTTTCCTTGGACATTGTCACTTCGCACTGTTGAGGTTATCTCCTAGGAGTCAGGGGTAATACCTCTTCTATATCTAAGATATATACTTCAATCTTCTGTGAGTCCTCTAATTCTCTTGCAACTTTGAAATCTGGGCTTCTAGTGTCAAATAGCTTCGATTTGTTCTCCTGTTCTTCAATCAACTGCGCGATCCTTCTGGTCATGAAATCTTTTAACTCTTGTCTCTGTTGTTCTAAAACCTCTTCTTCTTCCTTCTTTATGGCTTGATTACTTTCAATCCAAGGTTTTCCAAGTAACATAGTAAACGGGGCTCTGTCCTCAATAAATTTGATAATCTCAAAATCTTCCTCTGTCGAATTTTCCATTAGCATTCATAGATATCTGAGTGAGCCTTCCACATAGGTTCACCAATTTTCCTCTGAATAACCCTATTCCTCTTAATGAAGGGATCATAGTAGGCCTTCCTATAGCTTCCCAAGTTCTCTCTGTCATAACATTCACCTGTATTTCCTCATCTAGAACACAGTCAATGTCTAAGTCTCCTATTCTTACCTCGATGCATTCTTTTTCTTTAAATATCTCTGATAACCTAACATGTCGGTGGTCATTCAAGGTGTCTTTTATCTGTAGTAATATCTTCTCTGATTCTTTTTGGGTTTTTCTATTTCTGGATCTGCCTTAGGGTTTTCTTCATTCAGATTCATTCCTTCAAGCTTAGCAATCATTCTAGGGCAATCCAACACTTCATGGTCCAAAGATTTGCAACAGAGGCAACCAGATCTTCCACCAGGGCATTCCTTAGCAAGATGTCCCGGTCTTCTACAACTATAACAGAGGGTTAACCCTCTCCTTTGTTTAAATGTTCCCCAACTTCTTCTGTACTGCGCACCCGGATCATGGTATCTAGCCTGCAAAAAAATCTTTCTAGGATCCTGCATCCATTTGTTAGTCCAAACATTCTTTCTATGCATAGGTATAACATATCTATCACTATTCTTATCAGATCTATTCATATCAAACCTTCTTTCATCTATCAGTGCCCTAGTTTTCAAGCTAGGACAGAATCTATCAAAAATACCTAGATCCATACTCTAGAAACAAAATTTTTCACTAATCTTTCCTCTACAGAGCACAAAGCTTTTAGATCTAAAAATTTTCTACTATTATTACCTTTATCAGAGCACAAAGCTTACAAATATTACCTCTTTTAATCAAATCTTCTCACTTTTATCTGTCTCAAAGCACAAATCTTGCAGATCTTGCTTCTTTTCTTCAGATCTGGCCTTCTCTCTTTAGCACAGAGCTTTTTAGATCAAGTAGAATATTGCGCACTAGGGAACAGATCCACGCACAGAGATTCCACAGTTTCAGATTGAATCTTTGCACAAAGCTTCTTTTCCCTTAGTTCCCAACAATCATAGTTTCAAGTCCCAGCAATGGAACCATTTGTTGGCATAGGGGCAGACCTGAGGTTCAACGCTACAACAATGCACCAAAAAAACCCTAACTACCGACCCTTTTGACAACACATGCGAAGCAGATGAAGTCTCACCCGAGGTAGAGGCAAGGGTGGTTGCAAGACTCAGGTGTCTGCAACCTTAGCTGGGACACAAATCTGTGACCTGAACACTTAATAAAGTACTTAGCACCGTCAGTTCTACAATATGAAATCAATAACTACTTTACTGATAACACAGAGCTTCGCATCATTCTCAAGGATCTTAACATATTTATGCATTTAGCATAAGGAAATAGATCAACTCTGGTAGATCAAGCACTGAGCATATCTATAGTCATCAGATCTAACATTCTACACCTCATTAGCACTAAGCATCATCATATCTATCTATTTATCTCAAAGTAATTAGCAAAAGAAAGCATAAACACATCAAAGCAATGCACAAAGCCATACAACACAGTGTTTATGTGGTTTGCCCCCACCCCGGGGATACGTCCACAACTTTTCTTCTTCTCTATTAGTGTCTTCAATCTGTTATAGCACAAAGCCTTCCAACCTTTACTCCGCACATGATGGAAGATATGCGCAACTCGCTAGATCCTTCTTCCTTGCGCTACATCAAAAATCATTCCACAATGTCTTACAACAACTTGCACTTAGTTCTGCAAGTTTCACACAAGCACAAAGCACTTACAATTCCCTCTAGCACTTAGCCTACATCACTTAGATGCCGATCTATCACTTAGCTCATTAGCCCCACTCTTACATCACCTAGCTACTTATTTATATATTTACAAAATAGGCCTAAACATGGGTAAACCCATGGGCCGACATCCCTTCCCCGTTACATTATCCCAAAAACCCAAAAATGACCCAAAGTGGGCTGAGATCTTGTGATCTTTGCTTCGTCTAGCGCGCCTTCTTTGACTGGCTGTCGAAGTCCCAAAATAGGTCAAAATGACCAAGGTTATCTCAAAACTTGGTCAAGGGCCAACAAACACGATATGCTAGCAAGCTTCGTATAAGTCATCCAAGGAAATTATCAACAACCTACATCAAACTCATTCAAGATATGTACTAGATCATCTAACCTTCAAGCTATATAAAATCATTAAACACTTGGAAAAATGTATAAGGTAGGAAGACAACGTGTCAATCACTCATACAAATGTCAATGAAACATCATAAGTAAACTAAGAATCATGAAGAATTTTGAAACCATAATATCAAAAGAGATAATAAACCTCCATCAAGCAATCATCAGTCAAGACCAAACCACAACTTCCTCAAAGTAGGCAAATAAATAACATTAAGCTCAAGCGGTAGAGGATTAAGAAATATGATTGAAATTTTAGTAGGGGGGCCCTTTCCTTTAGTTTGTACAAGAAAAATTAAAGGGGGGTTGTTGTGGCCACAACAAATGGCGACACATTGGAAGAACCAATTATATTTGTCAATAGAAATCTAGGGCCTATACTTCATATCTGAATTTTAAAGATAAGTTCAACAAATTGCAAAATTTTTTCCAATAGTCATGGGTACCACAATAACACCAAAATTCTAAACTATATAACTCAATATTTCTAGTACTTGTAATCTAACACGCCCTTTTCAAAGTGCCAATCAATAAGAGAGATTCTACTTCCTGCGCACCTCAGGTTAGCTTTGGTTCAACCATGGGATTTTACATTTATTAACAAGCAAACATCTACATAAGTGTGTTCCTCACCTCTCTTTTCTGACATTTCTTTGCTGCTAGCAGGCGTCCATAGCCCCGATGAACTTTCCTCGGTACCATACAACGATAGCCCCGCTGCCAGTAGGTGTCCATAGGCCCGACAAGTTTACTTGCACTTCTCACACTATTAACAATTCTTTCAACTTCCTTTTTTATTTCAGAATATGTTCACCCTTTTAGATTTTAGATATAAGTATGCATATGCACATAGGGTGTGAAGGAAGTGGGGTGATATGAGAGTTACTTTGATTTGCTGAGTAGATGCTTTGCATTTTAGTTTAACCCACAAGTTTCTCCAAAAACCATCATGGTATTGGGCATTTTATTAATGTGAAGTGGATGGAGCTCAAAGAAAAGAGTGGATAAAGACTTTCCTATACTATTGGATTATCATTGTATGCACAATAGACACATGTGTTCCACCACAATTTTTAGTCCATACCTACAGCTGAGAACTTCATGAATTTTCACTCAGATAGAGAAGCCCATGTATCTTATGAATTGTAAGAAGAATCTTCAGTATGTGACCAGAATCGACCAACCCCTCACCAAAATTTAAAGAGAAATCCTCAAGTTATAATAAGACTCAAATCAACTCAGGGGAATGATCCGGATTATGCTGAGAATGAAACAAGACAAAAACAAAAATATAGCAAAGAACACAGAAATATAGTGAAACCCAAATTCTATTAATGAATAAGAGAGAAAAACATTGTAGAACATAAACTGGCAGAATGGGGTAGCTTATCTCTGAAAAGAACGAGATGTTGGCTACACTTCATTCACAACAAGCTTTACATCACACTCCATTGCATCCTTAAAGGGCCTCCTTCACCTCAATTATATATGAGAGAGTGAAAGGAGAACAATTCCCATGATGCATGTGGGATAAATTAATCTAAGTTTATAAAATGCCATAGGCATGTAAAACACTAGGACTTCTCGAGTGGTCACCCATCCCAGTATTACTCTAGCCCGAGTGCGCTTAATTGCAAAGTTCTAATGGGATCCGATGCATTAATGCTATGTTGTAGGAATGTACATAATATCATTACATGATGTCTGTAATTAACAAATAAAGATGGTATTACATTCCATTCCCCATCAAAAGGGTGAATATCATGGTTTGTCAAAACCATAGGCTCGAAATGTTGATTTAGTAGAAAAGGTGGTTGGCCACCGAGATCCACCTGGATCAGGAAAATACCAACAATCAACTCAAAAGATGGAATTAATATGTACAAGTAGAAAGTAGGACTACAATCAAAATTCAAATTCATGAAAAAAAAATTAAACTAAGGAATCTAAAGCTAAATTGTCAGTCATCAAAAGAGAAAGAAAATTGGCTAAAAAATAAGAAGAAAACCCAACAACAAGCAACAAATCTGTTGTAGCAACAAAGAGAGCATTTTTCAGTGAAAACTTAAAAAATAATCCGAGGGAAATAACCAGTCAATAAATGGTAACCATTCGATATCAAGCACACACACAAAAAAACTCCCAAAGTTCCTGATCTGAAGTGAAAAACAAGCCATATTAGAAGAATTGATGATTTAGTGTGAAATATTTGCGACACAATTCTCCAATCCAATTTCTTTCATTGAGGGAAACAAAACATTCTCATGGGAACCTATCAAAATGGGTTAGTGTAGATGCTCAGTCAAAACAAATTTTCAAAAGCCAATTTCATGTAATATTCCATAAACCCAATGCTCTTAAGATTTCATGACATAAGAAATTCCTTTGCAATTTTAAAACGTTGAATTTCCCAATAACATAAATTATATTTCTAACAAAAATGCCATTTTCCCTTTGCTATAAAAGATAATCATTAGCCACATAGACCTAAATAATTCAATCTAATAAAATAAAGAGGAAAATCATAGTTATGGAGGTCATCAAAATAGTCATGAAAATGACTCCAAATATCAACTAGATCAGAAAACAAATATGTGAGTAAATAAGTGAGACTATAATTCTGATAATTGTTGATTTGGTGGCAATTTCGGTTGATAAAAAGTGTCACAAATGAATCTGATCAACCAAATTTAGATTGACACTTCCCTAAGTTTCCTTCATTTCAATAGAAAATATTCTAAGCTGCTGGTCACACAAGCCATTTCCCAACCTGCATTAGAAAAGAGAATGATGTGTTTATCTTTAAGACAATTAGGGAAGAAATCCTCTTGTCAAATGGCTAACTTATTAAAATGAAATTTAAAACTAAAAAGAAAAGTAAAGACTGAAAATTAAAACTAATCCTAAGCAAAGCAGGCTAAGCTAATGTAAAATTAAACTAAATGGGCTGCCATAAAACTACGTGTAAAGGCCAGTGCAATCATCAGGTATTCATTTGCTATCCATTCAATCAAAGATCACAACCTTCTTATTGAGAGATAAGCACTAGGTGCTTTCCTAAAATATCGCCTTCAACAACATACTTTTAGTGTCTTGATTGTTGTAAGATTTGGATTTCTGGACACAATGCCATGTTCCATGCTGTCCAGAATGTCAAAAACGTGTTTCCAAGCAACTTGAAATAATATTTCTTGCTGTTGTATAAGAGAGGAAGATTGGGTGAAGAAAGATATAACATAAAAGGTAGACTCATGCTTAAAAGGCTCATTGAACAGAACATAGGACAATTATAGCCAAATGCCCAAAAATTAAAACTAAAAGTGATTAAAATAAAATAACTCAAAAGAAATGAAAAATTAACAAAGCCCATTATGCAAGAAAAATATTTATGCAGAAAATTTATGTTGGCTGAAAATGATCAAAGAAAATTCAAATGGAAAGAAACCATTTGGATAACTCTAAAACCGTGATAAAATATTTATCCAAGGAAATTACGAGGAGTTGGAGTAGACTTGATCTCAGATGAGCTGAATTTAATCATCAATATTTCCATTTACTGTGCACGAGATAGAAAGATCAACACTATAAAAGAATATCAAGCAAGCCAAAATATTCTAAGTGAGTCATGTGAGTGTGAAACCATTAATGTTTATTCTCACCAAAAGAGGGGTGGGATAGTATTCTAATTTAAGATATCCCACTTGTGAAATGACAAAATGCTTCAAAGATATTTGACATAGTGATCATGTATTAAAAAATTAGTGATCTAAAAATTACCTAGCACATAAGAAATTTGAGAATGAGATGAAGTAAATTTTCCCATATATTAAATTTAGAAATTGATTGACGAGAAAATCAGTGGTCAAGCCTTTTGTTTCTTTCCATCTTAGGTTTGGATTAATTTATTAATCAACCAACCGTAATGAAAAGAAAATGCAAACAAAAAACTAATCAAGAGTTAGAAAGGAAAGCTAAACTATGCAAAAGAAAGACACTAATTTATTCTATCATACTCCTATCCTACGTGCTAATGGTTGAAAAATGAGCTATGTAAAGTCGTAATGCCAATGTAGCCATCCAAGTAATCCCAAGCCTGCAGACATATGTTTAGGACGAAAGATTAGAAGCAGAACTTGGAATAAAAATAGAGTAAAGAGAAGAAAAATTAAAGCATGATAAAATATATTCATCATATTAAATATATGACAATGATAATTCATGGGAAATCGTTCCAAGTAATATCTCTCCAACCATGCTTCAATTCTATTGTAAAATATTGCACTTCTATCATAGAATTGATGGTCAAGGAGTTTTATGGAAAGTAACATGCCAAATTAGAATCGTGCATAGAGTTTATATAAAGTTTGCTCGGTGAGAGAGTCTTCATGCTAATAAAGTTGTTTATCCCTGAAGACAAGCCAAAAGAATAAGGTCCTAACATAACCATCGACATAGATCGAAGTGCCTCATTATCTTGGCAAGCCTCCCTGGACTCACACTTCAAGTAACCAACTACTTGAGATAGATTAGTGAGATCATATGATATACATGGGTTAGGACCAACCATGGTATGAGTGATAATTTTGAAACAATGGTGAGATCCACTAGTATTAACAATATTCAACAAAGGGATACTTTAACAAGGAGATTCACTTTTCATCAAAAATGAAGAAGAAAAATAAGAAGACATCCTTTGATGTACATTTACTACAAAATTCTTGTCATCCCTTGAAAAAGGATGATAAGGCTTGGTTGTAAAAAGTTCATGGGAAGAGGTCTTATCCTCTCTATCTTTTGTATGTACGTTGTCCCCATCAAGTATTTCAAAAGGGGTCAACCCTATTGATTCCGTTTGAGTCATATGGTGGATGGTTTCCTGCAAAGTCAAACCATTAAAGAGATCAGGATATAAATAATAATAAGTGGAAGAATTAAGAGAATTGAAAGCCTCTCTAGAATAAGAAATATTTTCAGAAAGTGACTCCCTGAATGGTAGTTCCTGCTCATTAACAACATGGGTGATTGATTGTGAATGGACAGGCTCCACACTAGGTGTTGTTTCACAATCAATACAATTTCCCTCAAGATGATTTTCTGTTGGATCATGTTGTCATTGATGCCAATGGTTTGATTGATTGATGTCAAGTGATTGATTGATGCCAAATGATTGATTGATTGATGATTGATGTAATGTAATATGTATTGTCCTTGATGAGAATGCATAGATGAACATGGATCAATGAGTTGTCATTGATATGATGAAGATGGATCAATGAGTTGTCATTGATACATGATGAAGATGGATCGATGTGGTTTCATTGGTATATGATGCATTGTTGGAAAAATGTATAGATGACTCATTATTGTCTTATCATGATTGATAAGGTGCACAAATGGATGAACTCCAAAGTGGTCCCCTTATGGTGAAATCCCTCATGGGAAGACACTTTGCCGATTGAGTTAACCTAGAAGAATGGTTGGAGGACCCATTCTCTCATTATTGTCTTATCAAGATTGATAAGGTGCACAAATGGATGAACTCCAAAGTGGTCCCCTTATGGTGAAAGCCCTCACGGGAAGACGCTTTGTGGATTGAGTTATCCTAGAAGAATGGTTGAAGGACCCATGCTTGTATGTGGAATAACGAGATGAAGATCAAGGAAATTGTTGGTGAAACTATCCTAGATGGATAGTGATTGTCATGCCATTTCCGGTGGTATGTGGAATGTCACATAACTCCTCATGGTTTGAAAGTTATGGCCTTACAAAGATGAAGGACCCCCACATG
>ML810725.1:247592-272912 GCA_009831015.1 Picea engelmannii
GTTATAAATGACAACAATGGGTAATGAATAAATGTTGAATGCTAATTGATGAGTTTTTGTGCAAGAGGGAAGTTTTGGGAAAAAGAGCCCCACACTCATTCACCCCCCCTCTAAGTGTGGTAGGTGTGTCCAACATTATCATGATTCTTCATTTCATTGTTGACATATCTTTTGCTTCATGATGCTTGGTATGACATGAGTTTGATGCATGAACAGGTCCAAGGATCATTATATGGTAGCACAATGTTCATCTTGCAGAAAATATAGGGGAGACATACCCATACGGGGAGTCATTATTCTTCCCATGATTCTAGGAGGAGATATTTATCAGATGCATACCTAGAAAAGAGCCCTATATTTGAAGAAAGAGCAAATGAGCATAATTTTAGGGGGATTAATGGTCACACAGGGAGTATGTTCGATGTATCTGCAGCATTACATCAGAGTGATATCCCTTGTTCAAAAGGGGAGAGATTATTCAGAGGAAGATCAAATGCATTCAGACAGGGGGAGCAGCCCCAAGGAGAGTTCAAGCAAGGGGAGCAGCCCCAAGATGAGAATGGCCCTTTGCCATTGATGTCAAAGGGGCAGAGTTAATCACATTGATGTGATTGATGTTTATTGATGGGGAGAGATAGTCACATTGAATATTGATGTAGAGCATGCCTTATCTACATGTTGACAACAATAATTGGTAATTGGTGTTGACATTCCAAATGGGATTCAATGATTGATGGAAGCAATTATGCATACTGGAGAGATAGAGTGAAAACTTACCTAACAACTTTGGGAGTAGACATTTGATACTCATTTGTAAATGGCTATGTAATCCCAAAGAATGCTCCAACCGATCCAAATGAGAAGAAGATTATGAGTTGTAATTCAAAAGACAAACATATTATTCTAGGAACATTGGCACCAACCATTGCCAGCAAAGTGATGGGATGGAGCACTGCTAAAGAGGTATGGGACAAAATCAAGAGTATCTATGAAGTGTTAAATTTGGCAGCATCGATAGTCATTCTCCAATGAGAGGCCATATGGGCCACCCTGAGGCTAGCGAGGGAGATTTGGAGAATCAACCAGTCTTGTGAGGTATTGACAAAAGCCAGGGGGAACATACAACCTCCGTGAGTCAAACCAAAAGTCAGGATGAATGAGATGCTATGTGAGTCTAATGAAAAATTCAGGGCGAATGTACAACCTCTATGAGCATAGACAGTCTAGTGCAAAAGTCAGGGGGAATGTACAACCTCTGTGAGCATAGATAGACTAGTGCAAAAGTCAGGGGGAACATACAACCTCTGTGAGCCTAGTCAAACCTTGTTGTTAGAAAAACAGGACCGTGGAGCAATAAAATAAAACAAATGCGGAAACAAAACATAGAAGATACACAATACAAGAGAGACACGTATTTACGTGGTTCACCCAGTGTGGGCTACGTCCACTAGAGAAATTGCCAGGTCCTTCCTTTATTATTATCCAACAAATGAAGGGATACAACCTACAAAAAAACCCACTGTAACTTTCTCTTCTTTCTCTCACAGTCTCCTCTCTCAGAATACAATATTCACCATCAACCATAGCCGCAATACATTTCCCTCATAAAAGAGGGTTGCCTTCTAGGGAAAAAAATCCTAACATAATCTCTACCATTAGATCTGCGACCTTATAATGAACGGTCCAGATTTACAATGAAATTACAATATACATTTACAAGGCAATTTTTCCTTTGGGGGTTTCGCCCCCGAACCCCCGCTGGGGGCTCGCTTGCCCCCAGACCCCCCAGCTGAGGGATAGCCCCCCCAGACCCCGCAAAGGGGGTACCCCCCCTCTGCACTCCCCCGCGTGGAAGAGTGTACATACTTCTGGGGTGTAAATACTTCATGGGGTATAAGCACGGTTGAAAGTAAAATACCTCTGAATCAGGAAGATAATCAGGCTCCACAACCAACACTTGTGAGCCATGAACAAAAGTCAAGGCATCTAGCAAAAGTTAGGTTGAATATAAAATTCCTATGAGCTAGAAACAAACGATATTCCTAATATTGAAAATGATGTAATTGTATTGATCTAGTGTGTTGGCATGTGTAAACATTATCCACCATGAAGAGAATTTCAAATTGCCTTGTCAAGAGTTGTATCTAGAATCTTAAGTCTAGTTCTACTTTAGAACTAAAGTGTAATGTTGAGTTGCAACTAAAGTCTCGAGTCTAGTTCTATTTTAGTAATGTTGAGTTGCAACTAAAGTCTTGAGTCTAGTTCTACTTTAGAACTAAAGTGTAATGTTGAGTTGCAACTAAAGTCTTAAGTCTAGTTCTACTTTAGAACTAAAGTGTAATTTTGAGTTGCAACTAAAGTCTTAAGTCTATTTCTAAGTTCAAACTAAAGCATGTCAGTCTCAATTCTAGTTCTAAGTTCGAACTAAAGTGTAAATCTGAGTTGTAACCAATCTCAAGTCTAGTTCTAAGTTCGAACTAAAGTGTAAAGCCGAGTTGTAACCACTCTCAAGTCTAGTTCTAAGTTCGAACTAAAGTAATTAGATGAGTTATGTTTAATGCATGCAATCAAGTTACTATTTCTAGTTTCTCCTCTTCCCCTCTTCAGCCTATATAAGAAGAGGTCGAACCCTCTCTTCAACACAGTTCTGCAACACAGTTTTGAAACACAGTTTTCATATGCAGGTTGAGGGTGAAGTAATAGAGGAGCACATCAGTGATAAAGAGGCAACATATCAAAGGTGTATTTCAGCAAGGTCTTTTAAGTCTTTGTCAGGTCAGATTCATCTTGGCAAACTCTTTGAGAGAAGAACATTCATGGTGGATATTTGTAAGAGATCTTACATTATTAATGCAATAAAGGAATATTGTTTGTTGGGGTTTTTCTCCCTGTACAGGGTTTCCCCATGGTATATGTGTTGTTGATATGCATGTTTACTTATCGACATAGTTATTTCTATTCGATTATGATTTGGAATTGTTGAAGTATATTAAGATGGAATTAAAGTATTGAATAAAATAAAATAATTAATCCGCATAAGAAATCAAGCTCATAATTTAACATGGTATCATAGATTAGGGTATGTTAAACATGTTCAAGTGTAGCAACAGGTACACACAAATCCAAGCAAGCTTGATTAAGTTTCCAGTGTGAGGACCATGGCATCCTCCATTTTAGTCAGGGCTGAGTATAGGCTCGAAGGAGATACCAACTTTAATGTGTGGAAGCTCCGTATAACAAATATATTGCAAGAGCATGATCTTGAGCAGTATGTGACCACAGTGGTGGAGGAACCCACAAATAATGCAGGAAGATCAACCTTCAAGAATAGTCAAGAAAAGGCCAAGAAAATCATTTTTGACTTAGTCAAAGATAGTATAATGCCTGCAATGAATTCGTTGATGACTGCCAAAGACTATATGGATACCTTGGTGAATCTATATGAGAAACAAGCTCCAAGTCAGAAGAGGACACTTAAGCACAAGCTTAAGTATTTGAAGATGGATAAAGGTGAATCAGTGGCATCTTTCTGTTCCAGGATAGCCCAAATCAGAGATCAGCTTTTGGTCACAGGGGTGACAGTGGATGATGATGATTTAGTGCAGGCCATTTTTGACGATATTCCTTTTTCATGGGAGACCTTCTTATCTAGTGTAAGTGGGAGAGAGATTCAACCCATGTTTGAGAGGTTATGGCATGATTTCCTCTAGGATGAGAGTCGCACAACTACCAAGAGTGAGCCAACGAAATAAGAGAACTCAGCTTTAGCATCAAGATTCAAGGGAAAGAAGAAAGGCACTTTCCAGAAAGGCTCTCAGTGGAAGCCAAACACCAAAGGTACATTCAAATGAAAGAACATTGATACATCTAAGATTAAATGATTTAGTTGTAATAAGTTGGGTCATTTTGCTAAAGATTGTTGGTTTAGAAAGAAATATCCTAGGAAAGGGAAACATCATGCCTCAACTGCTGAGGATGATGAATCCAAAAGAAATCAAAAAAGTCCTTCTAATGAGAAAGAAAATAGAAAATAATATTATTTGGTTTCTGCCTTATCCAGTTCAGTTTCCACGGGGCCAAAAACTTGGTTAGTAGATAGTGGTGCATCAAAGAACATGATAGGGTACAAGGAGATCCTCTCAGATTTCGAGACAAAATCTTTTGCAGAGCAGGTCGAGCTTGGGGATGAAAAATGTTACAAGATAAAGGGAGTAGGATCTATCTCCTTCAGATTGGAATCTAGGGCTAGACTTCATGTTGATGAAGTATTATATGTTCCAGGGCTCAAGAAGAATCTAATATCAGTTGCAACCCTTGAGGACAAGGGATATTGGGTGATCTTCAAGGACATGAAGGCACTACTATAGGCTAAAGGTAGCCACTTAAGTACAACAAAACCCATTGGAACTCGTAGTGGAGGACCGTACGTCATGTCAGGACAATCATTTCAGATATTGTCTCATGATGCGACTAGCTCCAGTGAGTTGTGGCACAGAATACTTGGACATCTTCATTACAAATCTCTTCCAGATCTACAGAACATGGTATGTGGCATGCCGTCTATTTCTCTTAGTAAGAATGAAATTTATAAGGGATGCATGCTAGGTAAAAATATAAAGAAAGCATTTCCTAGTAGTGACAATAGAGCTTAGGACATCTTATATCTAGTTCATTCTGATGTATGTGGTCCCATGTCATCTCCCCCACTCAGTGGTTGTTTGTATTATGTCATTTTTATTGATGATTACTTAAGAAAATGTTGGATATATTTTCTTAAAGCAAAAAGTGACACATTTGATAAATTCAAAGAGTATAAAGCCTTTGTTGAAAAGAAGATAGGGAAACACATCATAATCCTTAGAAGAGACAATGGAGGAGAGTTTGAATCTCTTCAGTTTGAGGATTTATGCAAGTCAACAGGAATCAAGAGACAATTGACCGTACCATATAACCCTCAGCAAAATGGTGTTGCTAAGAGGAAAAACAAGACTATTTGTGAGGCAGTGAAAGCAATGATGTTTGACCAGGATCTGCCAAATTCTTTATGGATAGAAGCTACCTCCACTGCCATCTATATTCAGAATAGGTGTCCACATGCTATTTTGAAGGAAAATACTCTTGAAGAGGTCTTCTTAGGGATCAAACCTGAAGTAGGGCATCTAAGGATATTTGGATGTCCTGTGTATATTCATGTCCCTAAGGAAAAGAGGACAAAGATGAAACCCTCAAGCAAGAAAGGGGTTTTTGTGGGGTACAGTGAGAACTCCAAGGCTTACAGGATTTATGTACCAGGTCAGAGGAAAATAGAGGTAAGAAGCGATGTGACTTTCCATGAGAAAGCCACATTTAAGAAATCTAGAGAGCTTCAACAGGATTCAGAAGTAGTTCATCCAGCTTCACCCTCTTCTGAAAATGAAGAGTCAGATGATTAGAGTGAGGAACCTTGTGAAGGGCCAAGTAATGAGCTCCCAGAACCCACTGAAGTGTTATAAAGAACTCTTGAAGAACATCCAACCAAAAGGAAGCCAGGGTGGCTTAAAGAAATAGTGCAGGAAGCGGAAATGATAACTGCTCCCAAAGGAATTTTCAGGGAAAGTAAGAGGCCTCATAGGTTTGGAGGCTATGTTGCACTGATGAGCAACATTAGTGATGTCGAACCTTCTTCATTTGAAGAAGAAGATAAATTACAAGTATGGAAGGATGCCATGCTTGAGGAATACAGGTCTATTATAAATAACAATGTTTGGGACATTGTGCCAAGGCCAAAAGACAAATCAATGGTTTCTTCCAAATGGATCTATAAGATCAAAAATGCAGCTGATGGAAGTGTGGAAAAGTTCAAAGCAATATTTGTAGCTAGAGGCTTCACTCAGAAAGAAAGAATTGACTACGAAGATACTTTTTCTCATGTAGCCAGGTACACCTCCATTCGAGCTATTATTTCTTTAGCTTTCGTACTTGGTTGGAAGCTACATTAGATGGATGTAAAACCAACATTCTTGAATGGAAAGATTGAACATGAGATCTTTGTGGAACAAACAGATGGTTTTATGCTGCATAACAAAGGAACTCATGTATGCACGTTAAGGAAGGCCTTGTATGGTCTTACGAAGGCTACCAGAGTTTGGTATGACATGATCGATGGATTTCTTAAAAGCTAGGGCTTTCAGAAAAGTGATGCTGATGAAAATATGTACTTCAAGGTAAGAGGTAACCAACCTGTTATACTAATCCTGTATGTTGATGATCTCTTTCTAACATGATATGAAGGGCTAATAGCCTGGTGTAAAAGGGAGCTAACCTCAGAATTCAAGATGAAAGACTTAGGCTTGATGCATTACTTCCCAGGATTGGAAGTGTGGCAAAGACAGGGAGAGATATTTCTGGCACAAGGAAAATACACAGTGGATGTACTAAAGAGGTTTGGTATGATGGATTGCAAATCCATGGCTACTCTGATGGTTACCAACCTGAGGAAGCTGCATGATTCTGATACAGGTTTAGATTTGGTTGATCCCACCATGTATAGGCAGTTGATTGGATCATTGATGTACATGATCCACAATAGGACAGATATATGCTATGCAGTGATTGCAATGAGTCAGTTCATGACTGAACCGAGATTGTTGGCCCGTGACCAAGTTTTGGGATAATCTTGGTCATGCGACCTATTTTGGGACTTCAACTCCCTGTTGAAGGAAGAACACAAGACAAAGCATATATCACAGGATCTCAGCCCACTTTTGGGTCCCTTTTTGGGTTTTTGGGAATATGTAATGGGAAAGGGATGTTGGCCCGTGGGTTTACCCATGCTTAGGCCCACTTTTGTAATGTATAAATAGATATCTAGTGATCTATAGGAATATAGTATAGTGTATGTAAGCTAAGTGCTAAGAGACTTTGTAAGTTCTTTGTGCATGACTGTGAAAGGCTTGTAGAGTTGAGTGCAAGTTGTTGTAAGAAGTTACAGAAGGCTTTGTGTTGTAGCGCAAGGAAGAAGGATCTAGCGAGCTGCGTATATCTTCTGTCCTATGCAAAGAAGGGTTTTTGGTGGCTCTGTGCTATAACTAATTGAAGACGCTAATAAAGAACAAGAGTTGGTGGATGTAGCCCTAGGGTGGGGGTGAACCACGTAAATCTGTGTATTATGCTTTGTGCTTTGACTTGATGTGTTTATACCTTCTTTTGCTAAGTGATTTTTATGTATTTAGATAGATCTACTTATGCTTTGCGCTCTTAGTTGTGTATGAATGTTAGATCTAACATGTATAGAGATGCTTAGTGTTGATCTATTGGATCTGATCTGTTCTACTGTTGCTAAGTGCTGAAATCCCTTAGATCTAAGTGAATGCTGCGATGCTCTGTGCTATCTGTGAAGTATAATAAGGGTTGAATATTGATGACTGATCGATGCTAAGTGCTCTGTAAACGATATAATCACATATATTTGTCCCAGTTAAGGTTGCAAACACCTGAGTCTCACAACCACCCCTGCCTCTACATCGGGTGAGACTTCATCTGCTTCACATGTGTTTCCGAAAGGGCTGGTAGTTAGGGTTTTGTTGGTGCGTTGTTGTAGCGTTGAACCCCGGGTCTGCCCCTATGCCAACAAATGGTTTCGTTGCCGGGACCTGAAACTGTGATTGCTGGGAACTAAGGGAGAAGAATCTTTGTGCAAAGATTCAATTGGAAACTATGGAAGCTCTATGCGTAGATATGTTCCCTAGTGCTCAATATTCTACATGATTCGAAAAGCTCTGTGCTAAAGAGAGAAGGCCATATCTGAAGAAAAGAAGCAATATTTGCAAGATTTGTGCTCTAATAAAGGTAAAAGTGGAAGTTTCTGAAGAAAATAGGTAAGATCTGTAAGCTCAGTGCTCCGATAAAGGTAAGAATAGTAGAAAAGTTTTAGATCTGAAAGTTTCGTGCTCTGTAGAGGTAAGATTAGTGAATTTTTTTAATTTTTGGAGTATGGATCTAGGTATTTTTGATACATTCTTTCCTAGCTTGAAAACTAGGGCACTAATAGATGAAAGAAGGTTTGATATGAATAGATCTGATAAGAATAATGATAGATATGTTATACCTATGCATAGAAATAATGTTTGGACTAACAAATGGATGCAGGATCCTAGGAAGAATTTGTTGCAGGCTATCTACCATGATCCGGGTGCGTAGTACAGAAGAAGTTGAGGAACATTTAAAAGAAAGAGAGGATTAACCTTATGTTACAGTTGCATAAGATTGGGACATATTGCTAAGGAATTCCCTGGTGGAAGATCTAGTTGTCTCTGTTGCAAAGCCTTGGACCATGAAGTGTTGGATTGCCCTAGAAAGATTGCCAAGCTTGAAGGAATGAATCTGAATGAAGAAAACCCTAAGGTAGATCCAAAAATAACAGAACCCTAGAAAGAATCAGAGAAGATATTACTACAGATGAAAGGCACCTTGAATGACCACCGACATGTTAAGTTAGCATATATATTTAAAGAAAAAGAATGCATCGAGGTAAGAATAGGAGACTTCGACATTGACTGTGTTCTGGATGAGGAAACACAGGTGAATGTTATGATAGAAAGAACTTGGGAAGATATAGGAAGGCTTGCTATGATCCCTTCATTAAGAGGAATAGGGTTATTCAGAGGAAAACTGGTGAACCTATGTGGAAGGCTCACTCAGATATCTACGAATGCGAATGGAGCTTCGACAGAGGAAGATTTTGAGATTATCAAATTTATTGAGGACAACGCCCCGTTTACTATGTTACTTGGAAAACCTTGGATTGAAAGAGATCAAGCTAGAAAGAAGGAAGAAGAAAGGGTTCTAGAACAATAGAGATGTTAGGGTCCTAACCCACACATAGGTTGATCAATATATTTGGATGTAATAAAGGTCAATATTAATAAGGCCTTTCAATAAAATAGAATAAGGTGGATGTAAGAAGACCTAATAGAAGCTTCCGCTTCTAGAAGGATCTTCCTCTAAATGCTTATCTTGATAGACATATTTAGTATAAATAAGGGTCGAGGGTATGAAAACCCTATCTTGGAGATTATTGTAACAGAGCGCTGCTCGACTGGAGGTTGCCCCCTCGAAGAGGCCTGTGAACATTGCTTTCTGAATCAAAGTGCTATTTCTGTTGTTGTTCTTATATCATTTCTGTGTTATTGTGGAGATTATGCTGGTTATATTACTGTTATTCTACCATTTCTAGCATTTTATTTCTGTTTTTCATACTTTTTATATCTGGTTTATTACAAGTGGTATCAGAGCACTTTCCTTGGCATACATTGTGGGATTTTTTTCAGGGTAGAGACGTATTTTGGTGTCTTTAAGCCACAAAGATCTATCATTATGCGCATAAACCTGTGGTTGAGGGATTCATACACATAGGAAATACAAGTGGTTCTTAAGTGCACATCTGTTGGCCACCCTTGTAACCCCTGTTGGTACCCCTTTGAGTGGTAGCGCATCAGACATCACCTGTGTACAGATCGGCCTAGATTTCCTGAAGCCCTCTTTAGATAAACCTATCAGCCGCCTGACTGCTATAGTTCCATCGAGAACAACACTCGGGAAGATACTCTCTAGTACCTGGGTAGTTGGGTAGTATGACTAAGGGTACGGTCTATCCTCCTTAGTTAGTGCCCTGAGATATTGGGCTGAGTACTATTGTTGGACCCCGCACGTATAACATAGAGCTATAGCACAGGGCAAACCCTTGAATACCTAACTCTTGGGGGATAGAAACATACACAAATTAAAACAGACAAGATCTATTGCTGCACAACTGTGTTCAGGTTGCCAAGTAAATACACATTTCTTTCTGGTTAAGCATTTGGGGATTTCATCACTGCAGTATTCTTTAGAAGGGAGTATAACTCCACAGGTGTTAAAAAAAAAAAAAGTCTCGAATTTTTTTCACCATTATTTGAGACCTATTCCATTGGATTCATCTCTTCGCCCTTATCACATTCATCCATATCATTTTTCGGAAATTTTTTTGACCCCGCCCACCCCTTTCAGTTCACCCATCCTCATGGCCCATACCCGTAGCCAAGATTTGGAAGCTCGCTTCAACACCTTACAATCTGGTTTCCTCGAGACCCAAAAAGAAGTGAAACAACTCAGTGCTACTATTGCCTCCATCGATTCATCTATCAATATAACCATAAATACAACCATGCAGTCCTCAATGGAAGAATTCAAACAAGAACTGACCACCCAGCTTGAATCTGTATTTGCATCACTCTGCACCAAAATGAAGATCCCTACAGATGACCCTTTCTCTGAAGCACCTCCAAATACTGATGGTGAACATTCCTCCCATTCCCACACCTTTTAGCCCCATCACTTTCAACGTGATCTACGCCTTCCGCGGGTGGATGTGACCAAATTTGATGGCTCGGACCCCATTGGTTGGGTAACCCAAATGGAACATTATTTCTCTTTATACGACATTACAGATGACTTGGCCAAACTCCAATATGGTGTTCTCCATCTAGATCAAGAATGTTGGCAATGGTGGCAATGGAGAAAAACTTCTCGTCAAGGGTATATTGCTTGGACCCAATTTGTGACTGAGATTTATGAATGCTTTGACATAGACACCAACCATTTGGTCCATTTGACAAAGTTGAAACAATCAGGAACAATCGAAGACTTCATAGCTGCCTTTGAGCGCCTGGATTTTTGAACATAGGGCATGACTGACGCTTTATTTTGAGAGTGTTTTATCAGTGGCCTCAAGGAGGAGATTCGGGCCCATGTTCTCATGGCTCGACCCTCGAGTTGGGTGGAGGCTACTAAAAGAGCTAAAGAAGCACAACAGGTTGTATCCTCTCAAAACTGAAAACCCTCCTTTATCCCTCGCCCTAAACCCGTAAATCCCACTACTCCCTCCGCCCCATTAAAGATCCAAAAATTGACTAGGGCTGAAATGGATGAATGCCAACTCAAAGGTATTTGTTATAATTGTGATGGCAAATATTTCCTGAGCCACAAGTGTAAGGAACAAAATCTTTTTATGGCCATCTCTGAGGATATTTTGGAAGAGGATGTTGAAACTCCCCTTGTGTCTAAGTCACCTGAAATCACTGACATAACCCCTCCCTCAGACCCTCCCGAAGTGGAACTGGTCATTTCCCTCAATGCTCTCACTGGATTCTCCACTCCCCAAACCCTCAAGTTAATAGGTTACATCAAGCATTGGAAGGTCATCATCCTGGTTGATAGTGGAAGCACCCATAATTTTATTCATCGCCACATTGCCCAAGAAACTCATTGCTACATCCATGCCGTCAACAATTTCCAAATCATGATTGCCAATGGTGGTTCCATGAAATGTGGAGGGCACTGTGAAAATGTGCATCTCCAAATCGGTGACTACCACCTAAAATCCCATATGTTTGCTATCGACATGGGTGGTTGTGACATTGTGTTGGGTGCAGACTGGCTAAGAACTTTGGGTCCCATTCTCATGGATTTTAAGGCATTAACCATGCAATTCGACCAGGAAGGCCACCGATATAAATTCCAAGGCATCACTGCTGGTTCACTTGAGGTCATTAGTTCCCATTGCATAGAAAAGATTCTCAAAAAAGGCCATTCTGGTGTCATTTCCCAACTCCATGCCATACAAGCAACATAGACACCCCCGGTGCCGCAAGACCTCCAAGCCCTCCTTTCTAAACATCAAATGGTATTTTCCACTCCCCAAGGACTCCCTCCTTCCCTCGGTGTTCATTATCATTCCATTCCCCTTGTACCCAGAATCCTTCCTCCCAATATCCATCCGTATCGCCACCCCTTTTCACAAAAAAATTAAATTGAGAAAATGGTCCAGGAACTCCTTAATGTAGGCGTTATCCACCCTAGTACGAGCCCTTACTCTTCTCTTGTAGTCATGGTCCTAAAGAAAGAAGGTTCTTGGAGAATGTGTCCTGACTTCCATGCCCTCAACAAACTGACCATTAAAGACAAATTTCCCATTCCTGTCATTGATGACCTCTTGGATGAATTGAGTGGCGCCCAATTATTTACTAAACTTGATCTTCACTTGGGCTATCACCAGATACGTATGAAAGAGGCAGACATTCCCAAGACAACCTTTCGAACTCATGAGGGCCACTATGAGTTTTTGGTCATGCCTTTTGGCTTGTGTAATGCCCCCTGCACCTTCCAAGGCCTCATGAATCATGTCTTCCGTCCCTTTCTCCGTCATTTTGTCTTAGTTTTCTTTGATGATATCCTCATCTATAGAAAAACCTGGACAGACCATCTTAGTCATGTGGATTGAGTTCTCCATCTACTCTCTCAATACCAACTTTTCCTGAAACAGTTTAAATGTGCTTTTGGTGCCTCAGAAGTAGAATGCTTGGGTCATATAGTTGGCAAGGATGGTGTCAGGGTGGATCCAAAAAATATTGAAGCTATGAAAGACTGGCCGCACCCAAAGACTCTCAAAAGCTTGCGTGGATTTCTAGGCTTAACAGGGTATTATCGCAAGTTTGTTAAGAATTATAGAAAGATTGCAACACCTCTCACTACTCTCCTAAAAAAGAACTCTTTCACTTGGACTCCAGCTGTTGCTGAAGATTTTGAAACCTTGAAGATGGCCATGTGCACCACTCCAGTTTTGGCCCTTCCTGATTTCACAAAGATCTTTGTGTTAGAATGTGATGCCTCAGGGAAAGGAATCGGTGCTGTCCTTATGCAAGAGGTTCGACCTTTGGCCTTCACCAGCAAGCAACTATCTGAAAGGAATCTAGGAAAACCCATTTATGAAAAGGAAATGTTGGCTATTCTGCATGCCGTTGATCTGTGGCACCCTTATCTCTTGGGGCAACACTTACAAATTAAGACAGACCATCAAATCCTCAAGTAATTTCTGGAACAACACATTTCCTTCCTGAAGCAACAAAAATGGGTGACTAAGCTCTTTGGATACAATTATGAGATCATTTACAAGAAGGGAAAAGTCAATGTAGTGGCGGATGCACTATCCTGAAAATATGAAGAAGGATCCCTTTTTTCTCTTTCCTTCATTGTACCAGAGTGGCTCCAAGATGTGCGCCAGGAATGGCTACAAGATCCCAAAAGTTCACATCTGATCCAGCAATTGCAGACCAATGCTCTAGCTCCCCCAGAGTACTCTTGGCTCCAGGATGAGCTTCGATACAAAAGATGTTTGTATTTAAGTAAACAATCAACGCTTAAATCCACAATACTTTCTGAGCTTCATGCTACACCCACAGCGGGGCACTCCGGGTTCACCAAAACCTATGACAGGGTCAAACATTTTTTTTTCTGGGATGGTATGAAACAGGACATCCATAATTTTGTCACTGAATGTGAGGTGTGTCAACGCAACAAGAGAGAAACAGTCAAATCTTCGGACACACTACAACTGCTTCTGATTCCACTTGCTATTTGGAAGGATATCTCTATGGACTTTATTACCGGCTTACCCAAATCGGGAAATAAATCAGTCATAATGGTGGTTGTGGATCGCCTTTCCAAGTATGCTCATTTCTGCTCTCTTCAACACCCATTTACTGCATCCGCAGTGGCTCAAATTTTCATGGACCAGGTCTTCAAGCTTCATGGCATGCCACACTCTATTGTTTTTGATCGTGACCCAACTTTCACAAGCAATTTTTGGCAAGAACTATTTAATCTACAGGGAACCTAATTGCATCTCAGCATAGCTTATCATCCCTAGACTGATGGTCAAACAGAATTTGTCAACAAGTGTTTGGAAACATATCTGAGGTGTTTTGCCTCTGAAAAGCAACATCAGTGGGCTCAATTGTTACCCCTAGCTGAATGGTGGTACAACACTTCCTACCATACAACTACACACATGACTCCTTTTGAAGCGGTATATGGACAAAACCCACCTTCAGTTCTCTCATACTTACCGGGTACCTCGAAGGTCCAGGCGGTTGACCAAACACTTACAGTTCGAGAGGATATTCTTCATACCCTTAAAGAGAACTTAGTCATGGCACAAAATTGCATGAAGCAACAAGTAGATTAAGGTCTCTTTGAACGTCAATTTGCAGAAGGGGATCAGGTGTTTCTGTGACTGCAACCATACAGGCAAAATTCCCTCAAGGCCGAGCATTGTCAGAAGCTAGAGCCCAAATTTTATGGTCCTTATACAGTTCTCAAGCGTGTGGGACAAGTTGCCTATCAGTTAGCTCTGCCTAGTCAGTCGAAGCTACACCCCATTTTTCATGTTTCATGCTTAAAGAAGGTGATTGGAACTAGGTGCCAAATTCAAACCAACCTTCCCGAGTTAGCTGAAGAAGGATCCATTTGGCTACAGCCATAAGAAGTTTTGGACCAGCGTGAGCGTCACCTGCATCAGAGAACCATCAAGGAAGTGCTAGTCCAGTGGAAAGATACGACTCTAGTAGATGCCACTTGGGAACCAACTACCATTCTGCAGCAGTTTCCACATCTGAAGCCTTGAGGACAAGGCTGTTTTTAAGGGGGCGGACATGTTAGGGTCCTAACCCGGACATAGGTAGATCAATATATTCGGATGTAATAAAGGTCAATATTAATAAGGCCTTTCAATAAAATAGAATAAGGCGGATGTAAGAATACCTAATAGAAGCTTTCGCTTCTAGAAGGATCTTCCTCTAGATGCTTCTCTTGATAGACATATTTAGTATAAATAAGGGTCGAGGCTATGAAAACCCTATCTTGGAGATTATTGTAACAGAGCGCTGCTTGACTGGAGGTTTCCCCCTCGAAGAGGCCCATGAACATTTCTTTCTAAATCAAAGTGTTATTTCTGTTGTTGTTCTTATATCATTTCTGTGTTATAGTGGAGATTATGTTGGTTATATTACTATTATTCTACCATTTCTAGCATTTTATTTCTGTTCTGCATACTTTTTATATCTGGTATATTATAAGAGACAAGAGTTAAAATATTTCATGACCAGAAGGATCACACAGTTGATTGAAGTACATGAGAGAAAATCGAAGCTATTTGACACTAGGAGCCCAGATGTCAAAGTTGTAAGAACATTAGAGGACTCACAGAAGATTGAAGTATCTGTCTCAGATATAGAGGAAGTATTACCTCTGAGTCCTAGGAGAGAACCTTAACAACGCGAAGTAACTATGTCCAAGGAGACTAAGAATCAGAACGGGAAAAGAACCACCGAGACAAATCTCATTGGAAAGAAGGCTAGAAAAATGAGTAAGAAGAAGGCTAAGCTTGAAAAATTACAGCAAGTCCCAGAGGGAACATCACAAAAAATAACTTTGAAAAGCTGGAGCTTCGCCAGGATATCATAATAGAGACATAGGGAACTTCGCCATGGCGAAGCGATATAGCCATTGGAGGCTAATATATCCATTCACCTGCCACTCCAAATAGATCGAAAAGCATTGATGGCTCACCTCCAGCCCGTTGGACCGCACCACAACGAACATAACACGAATTAATGAAGCTCATATTCGTTGCAAAGCAAACCGTTTCCAATATCGCCTATATATCTCATCACACCATGCACGAAGAACACTTTTTCCAACTGATAATTTGAATCCCACAGACTAGCAAGTGTATACAGTGATCATCGCACCCTTGTTGTTCATTCCTGTGCAGTATTTAAGATCATTGCGGCCCCAATAACTTATCCTGAGTGCGTATGTCTGACGAGCTCACTGTAGTCGAATAATACGTAACCAAAGTTCTTCTTGATTTGATGACTGAGAGAGTCATGTCAGAGAGAGGAGTATCCACAGGTGTTCAAGCATCATTGACGAGAGGACTGGCAGCCTCTCCGTCCACTGCTCGAGCTGGACCATCCTGACAGACCGATGAGAAGCGCACTAAGCATCGGGATGATATCGCGAATGCTAAGTTGATTCAAAGTATACTACCTACCTACCTACCCCCTCTAAGCGGTGCTATCAGCTGGGACAGTGTGCCCATAGATTTTGACTATGCTTTGGTCACAATGTACCTCCCAAAAGGGATACGCACAGTTTGAGCTAACCAAGATAAGCTCGCAACATTGAAGTTCAATGACTTTAACCTTGGCGACAGGAAGGCTTACAACATGCTCGCCCCACAAAAGTATCTAACTAGAACTAAAATCAAGAATTCAAAGATTATCCCTCAGTCATGGACCCAAAACCTCGCACAGTCTACACTGCTGAAAGTGATGAAGATCCCGCACTTCGGAAAACAACAGGAAGTGAATGCGTGTGTAAAGTTACTGCTGTCATGCTACCACGATAGATACTTATGGTTGAACTGACGCATCACTGTGTATCCGACCTTGATCAATCGGATCACAGGGCTGAGCATGCAGGGCCCTGACCCACAAGATTTTTACCCTAGAAAGACCTTAGACCGAGCATTAGCGTAGAGGATCAAAGAAACTTATGGTGATGTCGAGAAGGGAACTCGAGGTTACAAGGTAGCCTCTATTCAGAGAGGCACAATGTGCCTTGCATGTCAGCTGATCGCAGACAAGCTAGTTTGCAAGAACAACCCACCCAAGTAACTGGATTCGTAGTAAACCTCACAGGGAAGTGCGTAGAAGGAATTCAAATGAATTGGGTGAAGTACTTGGTAAACCAGCTGGAACTGGACTGCAGGGAAGCACAATACCAAGGATATGAGTTCCACTTTAGTTGGCTTCTCATCCTGATTGCATTTGTCACATGGGAGATGCCGGAAGGTGCAACCTTCCTGGACATCGAGCCCTTCGAACCTATAGCTGCGAAGTTAAACACCTTATGGTACTCTAACGATATGAACAAGCAGTGGAAATCTAATGCTGTCTTCAATACCTACTACAACCAGTTGAAGCTTGCCATCCAGTCAGAGCCTCGCATGACCCTGAATACCCTCCATAGGTTTCAACCCTTAATGAAGTTCAACGCAGACCGCTACTTCATTTATATATCAGTGCATGTTGATGAGAAAAAGCAATAGTTGCATTCATATTACAAGTTGAATGAGGAAGACATTGAAGAAATCACCAAGGACTGGTCAATAGAACTTCTCATTCCAGTGAACCCCGCGGAGCTGTCCAATATTGATAGCCCAAAAACTGTGTCAGATACACCAGGGCCAAGCAAGACAAAGAAACCTAAAGAGGTTCATGATGTAGACAATGCATCTGTAGGGTTTGCCTCTATCATACCAGACGAAGGGGGTGATGGCGAAAGGATAGAAGGTGCAGAAATTGAACAACAGAAAGGTGAAGTACCACCATCTAGGGACAAAGAAGACTCATTGAAGAAAAGGAAGGTTTCACCTCTGAAATCTTCCTTTTGAAAGAAACCTAGAACCCCTGTAACCAAGCTACGAAATACCCTCACAGTGGATGACTTTGATTTCATCATTGCAGCTGTCAGCGATGCTTCAAAGGAGATAGTAGAGAAGCATGAGGTGAAGTGGGAGAAGATGTATAATCATATCGAGACTCCAAGGAGTGTAGCAGGCACTCCAGTCTAGCCGTGTAGTCTCCACTGTGCCCCTGATAGCAAGAATAGTAGAATCGAGAGATGAGCCAACTCAACTCCACTGGATTGCTGATATGGTCGAAGCTCGCCTTCGACGAGATCAAGAAGACACAACACAAGCCACCCAGGCTTTGACATAGGTACAAGGAGTACTTGTCGAGTAGCACAGTGTTGCTGAACGAGAAAAACTTGCTCTTCAAGTACAGTGGGACAAAGAGAAAGCAGAGCTATAGCACAGCAAGGATCAGTTGATCACAGAGCAACTTGAGGTAAATGAACTAGTCAACATAGCACTCCTCTCTGTGACAATTGTCGAAGTACAGGCCGAGGAGACATTTCCATAGCAGGTGGCACAGCTGGAAGAAGTGATCCAGAAGCTCCAGCAGGGCATTGTCAATCTTGAGCTCCGCATTGTGCCCGAGACCCCTCAAGATATATGAGACCTAAGGGAAGCAACTACCCGCAACGCAGTAGGTAGATTAAAAGCTCTTGCTTTGGAATGCAAACAGCTGAGCTCTAGGAGCACCTAGACTTATGAAAACCTCACGGAGAATCCAAAATTACAGGCATTGGAGGTGCAACTCCACGAAGCAAAGCAACACACAGATACATTACAGGTGCAACTGAAGGCCTTGTCACCAGTCGAAAGGATGAAGAGGTTTCATGAGAAATGCACTGCCCAACAACATATCCACATGATCCAAAGTAAAGTGATGGAAGTCTCTCAACAACTTCAACCAGCGCAAGAGAAGGCATGTAAACTGTTCACTGAAGTTGAAAGCCAAGGAGCAGAGCTTGAACAGGTTGTCATCACCACAGAACAATGCTTGGAAGGACCAGTAAATGATGCAGTGATCCAGGACTTCACTGAGAAAGAGGCCATAGCAATGTAGTAGGTTGAAGCAGCTTGAGCCAAGCTCGAGGCATTCGAGGCTGAATTGCTCAGACCAGAGTGACTCGGGACGAGTCACAGGTGAGTGTTGGGGGCCTGTTGGCCCTTGACCAAGTTTTGGGATAATCTTGGTCATGTGACCTATTTTGGGACTTCGACACCCTATTGAAGGAAGAGAGCAAGACGAAGCAGATATCACGGGATCTCGACCCAATTTTGGGTCCCTTTTTGGGTTTTTGGGAATATGTAATGGGAAAGGGATGTTGGCCCATGGGTTTACCCACGCTTAGGCCCAATTTTGTAATGTATAAATAGATATCTAGGCATCTATCAGAATATAGTATAGTGTATGTAAGCTAAGTGCTAAGAGACTTTGTAAGTGCTTTGTGCATGATTGTGAAAGGCTTGCAGAGCTGAGTGCAAGTTGTTGTAAGAAGTTACAGAAGGCTTTGTGCTGTAGCGCAAGGAAGAATGATCTAGCGAGCTACGCAGATCTTCTATCCTATGCGAAGAATGGTTTTTGGTGGCTCTGTGCTGTAACTGATTGAAGATTCTAATAAAGAAGAAGAGTTGGTGGATGTAGCCCTAGGGTGGGGGTGAACCACATAAATCTATGTGTTATGCTTTGTGCTTCGACTTGATGTGTTTATACCTTCTTTTGATAAGTGCTTTTGATGTATTTAGATAGATCTACTTATGCTTTGTTCTCTTAGATGTGTATGAATGTTAAATATGACATGTATGGAGATGCTTAGTGCTGATCTACTGGATATAATCTGTTCTACTGTTGCTAAGTGCTGAAATCCCTTAGATCTAAGTGAATGTTGCAATGCTCTGTGCTATATGCGAAGTATAATAAGGGTTGAATATTGATGACTGATCGATGATAAGTTCTCTGTAAACGATATAATCACAGATCTGTGTCCCAGCTAAGGTTGCAGACACCTGAGTCTCGCAACCGCCCATGCCTCTACCTCAGGTGATACTTCATCTGCTTCACAGGTGTTGCCGAAAGGGCCGATAGTTAGGGTTTTGTTGGTGCGCTGTTGTAGCGTTGAACCCTGGGTCTGCCCCTGTGCCAATAGAGACAAAGACACTGGGTGGCAGCAAAGCACATCTTGAGATATCTTAGAGGGACCATTACTTATGGTCTGAGATATACATCCATTGGTGGTTTATTTTTGCATGGGTTTGGAGATGTTGATTGGGCAGGAATCCTAGTGGATCGGAAGAGTACTTTCGGATACTACTTCAATTTAGGATCCACTATGATCTCTTGGTCATGTCAGAAGTAGGGATCCATTGCATAGAGTACAATAGAGGCTGAGTACAATGCAACAAGTGATGCTAGCAAGGAAACAATATGGCTCAAAAAATTGGTTTCTGGGTTATTTGGTGACAAGATCGAGGTGACGGTGGTTCACTGTGATAATATAAGTTCCATAAAATTGACAGAGAACCTGATATTTCATGACAGGGAAAAACATATTGACATTAGGTACCACTACATCTGAGACTTGGTCTAGAGAAAAACTGTAAAGTTACAATACATAGCCACGAGCGAGCAGGTAGCTAATATCCTGACCAAGCCTCTGACCTCGAGACAGTTTGTGCAGCTGAGAGGCAAGCTTGGTGTGGCTGAGAATGACTCCCTCACTAAGAGGGAGTGTTAAATTTGGTAGCATTGATAGTCATTCTCCAATGAGAGGCCATATGGGCCACCCTGAGGCTAGCCAAAGAGATTTGGAGAATCAACCAATCTTGTGAGGTATTGAAAAAATCTAGGGGGAACGTACAATCTCTGTTAGTCAATCCAAAATTCAGGATGAACGAGATGCTATGTGAGTCTAATGCAAAAGTCAGGGGGAACGTACAACCTCTGTGAGCATAGACAGTCTAGTGAAAAATTCAGGGGGAACGTACAACCTCTGTGAGCATAGACAGACTAGTGCAAAAGTCAGGGGGGACATACAACCTTTGTGAGCCTATTCAAACCTTGTGAGACATGAGAAAAATTCAAGGCATCTAGCAAAAGTTAGGTTGAATATAAAATTCCTATGAGCTAGAAACAAACGATATTCCTAATATTGCAAATGATGTAATTGTATTGATCTAGTGCGTTGGCATGTGCAAACATTATCCACCATGAAGAAAATTTCGAATTGCCTTGTCAAGAGTTGTATCTAGAGTCTTAAGTCTAGTTATACTTTAGAACTAAAGTGTAATGTTGAGTTGCAACTAAAGTCTTGAGTCTAGTTCTATTTTAGTAATGTTGAGTTGCAACTAAAGTCTTGAGTCTAGTTCTACTTTAGAACTAAAGTGTAATGTTGAGTTGCAACTAAAGTCTTAAGTCTAGTTCTACTTTAGAACTAAAGTGTAATGTTGAGTTGCAACTAAAGTCTTAAGTCTAGTTCTAAGTTCGAACTAAAGCATGCCAGTCTCAAGTCTAGTTCTAAGTTCGAACTAAAGTGTAAAGCTGAGTTGTAACCAATCTCAAGTCTAGTTCTAAGTTCAAACTAAAGTATGAAGCTGAGTTATGTTTAATGCATGCAATCATGTTACTATTTCGAGTTTCTCCTCTTCCCCTCTTCAGACTATATAAGAAGAGGTCGAACCCTCTTCAACACAGTTCTACAACACAGTTTTGAAACATAGTTTTCATATGCAAGTTGAGGGTGAAGTAATAGAGGAGCACATCAGTGATAAAGAGGCAGCATATCAGAGGTGTATTTCAGCAAGGTCTTTTAAGTCTCTATCAGGTCAGAGTCATCTTGGCAATCTATTTGAGAGCAGAACATTCATGGTGGATATTGGTAAGAGATCTTACATTATTAATGCAATAAAGAAATATTGTTTGTTGGGGTTTTGCTCTGTGTACATGGTTTCCCTAGGGTATATGTGTTTTTGATGTGCATGTTTACTTATCTACATAGTTATTTCTATTTGATTATGATTTGGAATTGTTGAATTATATTAAGCTGGAATTAAAGTATGGAAGAAAATAAAAGAATTAATCTGCATAAGAAATCAAGCTAATAATTTAACATGGTATCGGAGCTTAGGGTGTGTTAAACGTGTTGAAGTGCAACAACAGGTACACACATATCCAAGCAAGCTTGATTAATTTTCTAGTGTGAGGACCATGACATTCTCCATTTTAGTCAGGGCTGAGGATAGGCTCGAATGAGCTACCAACTTTAATGTGTGGAAGCTCCGTATAACAAATATCTTGCAAGAGCATGATCTTGAGCAGTATGTGACCACAGTGGTGGAGGAACCCACAAATAATGTAGGAAGAGAAACCTTCAGGAAGAGTCAAGCAAAGGCCAAGCGAATCATCTTTGACTCATTCAAATACAGTATAATGCCTGCAATGACTTCGTTGATGACTGCCAAGGACTGTATAGATACCTTGGTGAATCTGTATGACAAATAGGCTCTAAGTCAGAAGAGGACACTTAAGCACAAGCTTAAGTATTTGAAGATGGAGAAAGGTGAATTAGTGGCATCTTTCTGTTCCAGAATAGCCTAGATCAGAGATCATCTTTTGGTCACAGGGGTGACAGTGGATGATGATGATTTAGTGCATGCCATTTTTGACGATCTTCCTTCTTCATGGGAGACCTTCTTATCTAGTGTAAGTGGGAGAGAGATTCAACCCATGTTTGAGAGGTTATGGAATGATTGCCTCCAGGAGGAGAGTCACACAACTACCAGGAGCGAGCTAACGAAAGAAGAGAACTCAAATTTAGCATCAAGATTCAAGGGAAAGAAGAAAGGCACTTTCCAGAAAGGCTCTCAGTGGAAGCCAAACACCAAAGGTACATTCAAGGGCAAGAATATTGATACATCTAAGATTAAATGCTTTAGTTGTAATAAGTTGGGTCATTTTGCTAAAGATTGTTGGTTTAGAAATAAATGTCCTAGGAAAGGGAACCATCATGCCTCAACTACTAAGGATGATGTGTTATCTCCTAAACTAGCACAATCAAAATTGTCATTTTTAGGTGATAGGAAGTACTTGAAAAATTTATTTCTAAATTTTTATAGGCTTGTTTGAAAGCCCATTGTTTGTAAATAAGTTCGAAATAAACATTGCATTTGGTTTTCTTTTGAAAAAATGACAATTACAGGTTTCAGTGGCTTAGGCGAACCCGTAGGTGTTCATTAGCCACCGAAAACCTCATCTTTCAGTGGTTAAAAGTGAGAATCAAGGCTTTCATTAACCACTGAAAACACGTAAGCCCGAGAATGTCAGAGCTCGCATTTTTCACGATCCAGTTGTCAAATTGGCATAATGATTGAAGGTTGATCGCCGAAAAATAGGGGAAATGGCGAAGGAGTGGTGGTATGATTACTCCATAAGCGTTGATTTAAGTTTTGATGCGCCGTGGTACCTTCTGAAACTCCACCTGCCAATTCGAACTAAATCTTTTCATACACAAAATTTTATGATTGATTTAGTTTCGCCTAACTGTTTTAAAACTCCATGCGGCCATCCGATTTCAATTTTAAAAGAGTTGCAGTTAATCATTACCCTTTTAATCTGAGTATTTGAAAATCCCTCTGATTTCGGGATTATATCCAAACATATTGTCATTCTTCATTTCTGTCATACAGAAGCCTGAGTCTTTGCAATTTTTATGCCAATTAACTTGCCTCAGATCCGTTTTTCTCCCTGACATTGTGTTGACTATCTCCCCTAGCCCGAAAGTGTCACAATTTGCAGATACAAGTGCAGATCAAGTTCAATTCATGAACATGCAGAGAAGCTGTGTGCAACATCCGATGACTACAACTGTGTGTTGAAGTTTCTGATAAGTCAAACAACAAGTTTAAGCCACAAATCAACACACCAGCCAAGTGCAAGCGCCAAGTTCTTTGAGGATTAGTATAAGCCGATTCGTGATGGATTGAAAAAGATAGACGTTATGCAAGAAAACCTAGCACCCCTGGTTCTATTGCGTGCTCTCTGATAAATATGCCATCTTTTTAAAACCTACAAAGGAGAAGAGATCATGCTACCATGCGCTCAGCCAAGTCGACAACAAAATGTCTTCATAGGGTTTTGATAGGGCCGTGTTCGTTTATTTGAGATTGTAGATGCTGGGTGCTCAGGATCTAGTTCTTCTGCTGTGATTACGAATTTCATTCTAGGCATAGATATTTCCTTTGAGGTTTTGACTCCAGAAAGTTTCAACACTCGAAGGGTAAACTGCTAAGGGGTCCTGTAGCGTTGTCTCCATTCAAGATGTTCAAAGTTTTCTTTGCCAAATAGACAGAGATATTAATCCAGTCCTTGCAGCAGATATCGATTTATAGTCATGTTGATGAACAGGTTCCTAGCGCCAAGATTAATCCATGATTACATAGATGCACAATTTTGCAGGCAAAGAATGTGCACCCAACAGATTTGATAAGGGGAACCGGTTCCAGACAATGTAATTTTGAAGAATGTTATTGATTCCTTGTGACAAGAGGTCTGTGAGATTGATGATACAAAGGCATAGAAAAATATAGCAATATTAGTTGTTTCTTATTCTTTGAGGCTTTTCATTACAATGAAAACACCTTGGTATCTCTTCCTTCTGGCTTAGGCATGGACTGGAACAACTATTACTAGGTTTTTGTAATAGGTCATGACTGTGCTCACAAGTTTTTCTCAAAGAAAAAACTGATGAAGGACATTGTTGGTACTTTGACCTTTTTTCCATTTATCTATTCATATGAACCATGATGCTCTAAGCACGATAGACATCATGCTAAGATAAACATGCTAGGTGAAGATACTGTCTGGCATCCTATTTGGAGAGAGAAATATGAAACAACCAAGGTTTTGAAGACAACATTGACAATTGGATATGGCCCCATTCGTCCATGGATGTCTATTGTTCATTGATCAAGATGGCACTTCGATTTGAAAAGCTTTAGGCCCAGTAAACAAAAGAGAGTGAAAATAAGCTTGGAATGTATATTTTCATTTATGGCAATTGTATGGCCAATTGGATGAGTACTTTCACAATGGTTCATCATACAAGCACCTCATATACCTTTCAAATCTCTAGAAAACAGGAATGCAGCCCAGGCTCAGCTAGACAGAACAGTTCATTGTGACTATCCTCATTGGATTGAAATACTATGTCATAATATCAATGTACACATCCCTGCTATATGCATGGAGCTTCTACTAGTCCATATATGCATGTCTATGCATGCGCTGCAGCTCAAGTCAAGAAAGCTATGGAGTTTTCTACAATTGGCAGTAAATTAGAAGAAGACTATAGGTTTTAATGGGACTCTTCTAATTTAACTCCAACTATAAGAAGTCACTGTAAAGCAGCCTTGAAGTTTTAGAGGCTAAGACAAAGCACATTTTCAAAATTTTACAGCTATCCAAAGACATAGCTTTCACCAGCGCAAAAGGTGAAATTATAACTAGTTAGCTGATGAAAAGAAGAGCTTTCACTAGCTAACTAGCAGATCGTAAGGCGAAATAGCTGGTGAAACTTGAGATGGCCAGAGAAAGAGTATTTTTTCCCAGATCAAAGTTTTACTCAGCCAAATCTCTTAAAATCTCTTTCTAAAGATAGATATTGAATTATAATGTGCAATCTAAGATCCACTTTTGATGCAAAAGAGTTAGAGGAGGATTTCAAGTTGATTTGACACTTATTTTGGGGGCAATAAATCAAGGATTTTCTAAACTTGGAAAATTCAAATTTATCTTCATCAAAGGATATCAAACAGCCTTGGAAGGCTTATCTGCACAACACAAATATTCTACATGATCTGAAGACCATGAAATAAGGAATTGACCTATTTTCTAGGTTCATCTCCTTTCTTTTTGTAAAAAATTGTTTTGACTTTCTATCTTTAGCAAGTTTGATCCTTTCTTCTAGGATCTGAATATTTTATTGTAAAGATAT
>ML810725.1:272962-307867 GCA_009831015.1 Picea engelmannii
TTCAGTCGTAGGACTGGGGTTCAATTTTGGATACATTTTTCTCTTGTACTAAGACTCTTATCTTGATAATAGAATCACAGTCTTCTTTTGCTGTCAATATCAGATTTATTCATGTACTTCATTATTCTGTACTTTATTTTAGTTTAGCTCAGCTTCTAAGAATTGTTATCTTCTTATTAAGCTCATGAACTTGAATTAAAGGAATTCTTACTATCTTGTATGACCCTACACACTGTTGTACTTGGTTATCTAGACTAGTGTTATTCATACCCTATTTCAATTACTCTGTCTGATCATTGATTTCTAAAAGCACTGTCTTATTCGAATGCATGATAAGTTGTTCTTCTCATTAGCCATTGAGTTATCCCATTGATCCAAGTATACTTATTTATCAAATTTCTTAAGTTACCAAGCATCTTTAGCTTACAACCCTAAAGAGTTTCTTGGAGGTCTAACATGACGAATCCAAAAGAAAGAAGAAAAGTTATTCTAATGAGAAAGAAAATAGAAAAGAATATTATTTGGTTTCTTCCTTATCCAGTTCAGTTTCCATGGGGCCAAAAACTTGGTTAGTAGACAATGGTGCATCAAAGCACATGACAGGGTACAAGGATATCCTCTCAGATTTCGAGAAAAAATCTTTTGCAAAGCAGGTCGAGCTTGGGGATGAAAAATGTTACAAGATAGAGGGAGTAGGCTCTATCTCCTTCATATTGGAATCTAGGGCTAGACTTCATGTTGATGAAGTATTATATGTTCCAGGGCTCAAGAATAATCTACTATTAGTTGCAACCCTTGAGGAAAAGGGATATTGGGTGATCTTCAAGCACATGAAGGTACTACTATGGGATAAAGGTAGCCACTTAAGTACAACATAACCCATTGGAACTCGTAGTGGAGGAATGTACATCATGTCAGGACAGTCAGTTCAGGCATTGGCTCATGATGCGACTAGCTCCAGCGAGTTGTGGCACAAAAGACTTGGACATCTTCATTACGAAGCTCTTCTAGATCTACAGAACATGGTATGTGGCATGCCCTCTATTTCTCTTAGTAAGAATGAAATTTGTAAGGGATGCATGCTAGGTAAAAATATAAAGAAAGCATTTCCTACTAGTGACAACAGAGCTCAGGACATCTTAGATCTGGTTCATTATGATGTATGTGGTCCCATGTCATCTCCCTCACTCAGTGGTTGTTTGTATTATGCCATTTTTATTGATGATTACTCAGGAAAATGTTGGATATATTTTCTTAAAGATAAAAGTGACACATTTGATAAATTCAAAGAGTATAAAGCCTTTATTGAAAAGTAGACATGGAAACAGATCAAAATCCTTAGAACATAAAATGGAGGAGTGTTTGAATCTCTTCAGTTTGAGGATTTCTACAAGTCATCAAGAATTAAGAGACAGTTGACCATGCCATATAACCCTCATAAAAATTGTGTTGCTAAGAGGAAAAACATGACTATTTGCGAGGCAACGAAAGCAATGATGTTTGACCAGGATCTGTCAAATTCTTTATGGGAAGAAGCTACCTCCACTATCGTGTATATTCAGAAAAGGTGTCTACATGCTATTTTGAAGGACAAGACTCCTGAAGAGGTCTTCTTAGGGATCAAACCTGAAGTAGGGCATCTAAGGATATTTGGATGTCCTGTGTATATTCATGTCCCTAAGGAAAAGAGGACAAAGATGGAACCCTCAGGCAAGAAAGGGGTTTTTGTGGGGTACTGTGAGAACTCTAAGGCTTATAGGATTTATGTACCAGGTCAGAGGAAAATATAGGTAAGAAGAGATGTGACTTTCCATGAGGAAGCCACATTTAAGAAATCCAGAGAGCTTCAGCAGGATTCAGAAGAAGTTAAGCCAGCTTCACCCTCTTCTGAAAATGAAGAGTTAGATGATCATAGGGAGGAACTTCATGAAGGGAAAAGTAATGAGCCCCTAGAACTTTCTGAAGTGTTAGAAAGAACTCTTGAAGAACCTCCAACCAAAAGGAAGCCAGGGTGGCTTAAATAAATAGTGCAGGAAGCAGAAAGGATAGCTGCTCCCAAAGGAACTTTCAGGGAAAGGAATATACCTCATAGGTTTGGAGGCTATGTTGCACTGATGAGAAACATTAGTGATGATGAACCTTATTCATTTGAAGAAGCAAATAAATTACAAGTATGGAAGGATGCCATGCTTGATGAATACAGGTTTATTATAAAGAACAATGTTTGGGACATTGTGCCAAGGCCAAAAGACAAATCAATGGTTTCTTCCAAATGGATCTATAAGATCAAACATGCAGCTGATGGAAGTGTGGAAAATTTCAAAGAAATATTTGTAGCCAGAGGCTACACTCAGAAAGAAGGAATCGACTACGAAGAGACTTTTTCTCCTATAGCCAGGTATACCTCCATTCGAGCTATTATTTCTTTAGCTTCCGTACTTGGTTGGAAGCTACATCAGATGGATGTAAAAACAACATTCTTGAATGGAAATATTGAACAAGAGGTCTTTGTGGAACAAGCAGATGGTTTTATATTGAATTTCAAAGGCACTCATGTATGCAAGCTAAGGAATGCCTTGTATGGTCTTAATCATGCTCCCAAATTTTGGTATGACAAGATTGATGGATTTCTTAAAAGCCTGGGCTTTCAGAAAAGTGATGCTAATGCAAATCTGTACTTCAAGGTAAGAGGTAACCAACCTTCTATACTAATATTGTATCATCATGATCTCTTTCTAACAGGAGATGAAGGGCTAATAGCCTGGTGTAAGAGGGAGCTAATCTCAGAATTCGAGATGAAAGACTTAGGCTTGATGCATTACTTCCTAGGATTGGAAGTGTGGCAAAGACAGGGCGAGATATTTTTGGCACAAGGAAAATACACAATGGATGTACTAAAGAGGTTTTTTATGATGGATTGCAAATCCATGTCTACTTTGATGGTTGCCAACCTGAGGAAGCTGCATGATTCTGATACAGATTCAGATTTGGTGGATCCTGTTAGCACTCTGTAAATTTTGTCCAGCTGAAAGACAAATGACAGAGGTAACTGTTTCAACCAGCTTTAGAGCCGAGGCACTAGCCTGCTCAACTCAGAGAGGGATCTCTTGTGTCACTTGATATATCTATGGGAATCAATGGCTAGAATTGGTTTGTTTTGAGGATTTTTTAATGAAATTTCTGAAGAAATGAAGATAACCTGGGCTATGGAGTCAAGACTCTGAAATTGAATGGAAACAATGATCAGCTAATAGAACTCTCCAGAGGATAAAGGCTAATTGAGGCAATGCTTCTGAGTTGTAACTCAAAATAAATCAGAGTGTTGAGAGGAAAAAGGGAACAAATAACTGCATCAGAGCATTACAGAAATGAATTCTGAATTAGCTAAGAAGAAACATACACAGTCTAAATCGCTTAAGCCAAGAGAATCAAATGATGAATTCTGGGCCTTTAACTCTCCAATTTAAACAGAAGAAAAATGTATATGGAATTAAAGAACATAGGAAATACAAACAGTGAAGGAAGAAAAAACTCATATCACAACCAATTAGAATCTTTTCATGAACAGTTCAAAATGCTTCAGCATATGTATTCATTTCATCCCTAGAGATTTACAAAGTTTTCCTACATAGAGGACAAGCTCCTCTTTTCTCCATGCCTTCATATCTTCTAGGTAATACATATATAGGGGAATTACTTGTGGAGTCTCAAACGTTTAGACTTCCCCAGGATTCTAAAAATAGAAATAAGTTACAAAAAAGAAATGATTTACAATAATCGTTATCCTATTTCAAAGAGGCCATTACAAATAGGCCTGTCATAACTGGAGCCCTTTCTTTGGTCCCCATCTGTCCAAAATTTGCTGAGACGCATGTGATCTACCTGAGAACTCATTTTAGCTGGGCGATTTCCTCTTGCAAAGTACTCAACTAGGCACATTGGTTGTCTCCGACACTCTCCATCGTCTCTGCTCTGATTTCAACTTTCTGTCATTTGCTTCTTTTCTTTTTCACCACTCGCCTGCAGGGCTCTTCCACGTGCTCATTGATGATTAAGTCCCTCATAACAGGGTTTAATTGAACCCCTGCTCCTGGTTCAATCATGGGTTCTATATGGAATTTCGTTGCTAACATCTGCGCAACCCACTTTTCTTTCTTTCTTATTGATGAGATTGGGACATTAGTCAAGAAAACCGTTGCGCTGGACATAGTTCTATTCACATTCTCCCTATCTTTAGAGGCCATGATTTCACCCTCCTTAATTCTTCAGCACGCAGAGAATGGAACAACTCGAGATTTCCTCATTCATGAACGAGACGATGATCACCGTGAGCAGAATAATGCCACCCATGCATGAAGAACAATAGTTATTGATTTCCAATCATGAATTACTGACAGGATTACTAACGAGTACGTTGATTTACCACGTTTGGCCAATCCATTTCGAATGATTAGTATTTGAGTTCGTTATCCGATGACGTTCGACAAACATCGCATGGGCATGAAGTACCTAAACGAGTGTCATGCGGTGATTTGACCAGCCGTCAACATCTTTTACACGAATCGTTGATTTGACACTTAAGACACGCATAGATAATTTTAGGGGCGAAATTTCGCAAATGGGCTAAATTTTAGGGTTTAAAATTTTGAAGGGGTGAATTTTTATTGACGTAGTTTTTAAAAAAATTAATTTTTTTAGCCCAAATATTAAATTAAGCAATATAAATGGCACATCATTAGCCCCTTATAAAATAGAAACAAAATCCGTGAAAAGAGAGTTCGCCCTCTGCATTTCAGGGCTAAATTTCAGATTCGCCTTGGATTTTTTAGAATCCATTTTTTTTTAAAAGTGAATCGCCCATATTCCCTAAACCATGGTGTTCTTGGATTTAATTTGCGTACATATCCTCAAATCAAGGATATATGGCACCGATTTAGCCCACCGATTTTCATGGCTTTTCTTAGGGAATGATTTTGCCCATAGATTTTCGGTTTTTCCTTCCATTTCCAGTTTTTGTCATGTATTTCATTCCATGTTTTATGGAAACTAGGCATTATAAATTATGGGAAAGGCTTAAATGATTTCAGATCTAAACTCGTTACTCAACCAACATTGATGTTGAATAAAACTGTAGAGGCACACACATTCTTCGGGGTCTTGGATGAAATTCGAAGGACATTTCCCTAGCTCTCTCATGCGCTTCAAATCAGTCTCACTGCACCGGATATCAGGTTTATTGAACTTTTTTTTTTGTATATAAATAGGGACTTTTAAGTGATTAAAAATGTCACCAATAGAAAATTAATTATGTATTAACAAAAACATAAAATCTTTGCTTGTTTTTTAAATTCCAAAGTTCACTGTTATTTGTTCACGTTCAGAAAATGAAGAACCAATAAGAATTTACCAGGTACGTTTCATAGATTTTATGTAATCTTATTAAATTAGATAACTGCTTACGGTTTCCAGTAATATGATGATTTATGTGATCATAAATTTCTAGAATCAATTAGCCAATCCACTACATCTTTAATTATGAGGAGAATTTAGTGAGATCTATCTACATCTTTAAGCAATTTGCTACTTGTCAGTTTGCTACATCTTTAAACAATTTGCTACCCGTCAAAATCTTTAATTAGGAGGAGAATTTAGTGAGATCTATCTACAATTTGAATTGAATTGGATGCATCAACTCGATTTATCTAACCCTTGATCAGACTAATAACTAGAGTTAAAGGCAGAATGAAATGTCATCTCTTACAAAACGCAAGTTGCGTCTACGCACTTCTTAGATTCAGAAAAATCACTTGAGAGGTTCACAAGGTAATAACAAAAAATTTAGTTTCTTGCCACGAAATATCAACAACGGGTTAATATCTAAAATATTGTCAATCTGCTGGGTCATAAACAAAATCTAGAGCTGGAGAATACATTAAAAACTATAGCTGTTCAACTCACATGGATTTGAACAATTCAAAATATGTTGAATATTTGATAGATGAGAAGGCAAGTGCGCATCCAATCCGTGTTAATTATCAGTTGGCAAAGTAACTGAAATTTACACAGATAGTACACTAATGATATTGAATACTTTCAATTTTATATTTTGGGACAAACAAATATTATTATATTGTGTAAATGAAAATAAAAATAAAGTAATAATATTTGATGTTATCCTTTGAGTAAGTTAAATTTTCATAATGGAATTACGCAATAAGAGTGTTGAGATAAATATATTTGATATAATAAAAAAAATTTGAAATCTACATTCCTTAAGGCGAACTTATTGCTATTAATGTAATATGAATATTTCATGTTATATTAGAATTATAGAATTATCATTATTTGATTATTGGAATTGAAATCCTACATTAAATAATTATTATAATAAAAAAAAATTGAAATCTACTTTCTGTAAAGCGAACTTATTGCTATTAATGTAATATGATCATTTCATGTTATATTAGAATTATAGAATTATCATTATTTGACTATTGAAATTGAAATCCTACATTAAATAATTATTAATGATAATTTGTGTAAGTTATACATGAGAATAATAGTTGATATATCCTTTAAATTGCTCAAAATAAAAAATGTATAATTATAGTTATATAAATTGATTTGCCTTAGATAAATATTGGAATTAACATTTTATATTAAATAATTATTAATAGTAATTTGTGTAAATATTGGAATTAACATTTTATATTAAATAATTATTAATAGTAATTTGTGTAAGTTATACATGAGAATAATAGTTGATGTATCCTTTAAATTGCTCAAAATAAAAATGTATAATTGTAGTTACATAAATTATTTGTGTTAAATAAATATTGTTATATATTATATCGTTATTATATATTATAAATAGTCATTATAAATTTGTGTTGGGTTAGTCTAAGATTTATGTATTATGTTCACTACTAGTTCATAACACAATATAATAAATAATAATTATAAATTTGTGTTGGGTAGGTCTAGTGTAATATTTTTGTATTATGCTTATTACTATTTGATAAAACAATTCATAATGGGAGATTGTTCCTTAATTGATAATATTTTAAATTATTAAAAGTAATTATTTTGATAATATTTTAAATTATGAAAGGTAATTATTTATACTACATTTTCAGTAGGATAAAAGAATCCATACATTTTAAGTAGGATAAAAGGATCGGGAAAATTGATTGTGACTATGGTCAATCTTGCGAGTGTTATTATTGTTATTGTGTAGCCTTAAGATATGACTTGAAATAATTTTCAATAAGCATGATAGTATGTACTTAATAATAAATTAATTAAGCTTATAAGATTTTATAGACATGACTTCAATATGTAAGGAAAGGGAGATCACGCTCTATTAAGTTAGCATACAAATTTTTTGATTCATAGGACTCTATAAAATGGTAAGTAGTGAAAAGGATATTAAGAGATTTGATTGGTGATTTTTAATTATTAAATGAATAAAAATAATAATAATAACTTATATGAGAACTTAAATAAATTTTATAAATATTTGAGATTTTCTATAAATTTATTTATAATTATAATTATATGTAATTTTATATAAATTCTAGTTATATTATAAACATTTATTATATGCTTTAAATATGTAAATAGTTGAATTATAAGTTTTTTTTTTTAATAAAAAAAAGATACTATAGATTTTCTATTCAGAACATACATAATTTTATAGTCTGGGTCCTCAGAGTCTGCCACAAAATGGAAACCAGACCTCCCTCCCCTATTCTTCTCAAGATATTTAATGTTTAGACTAGAAGTATTTCCATAGTTGCATTTGCACCACTTACTAACTGTTTATAGGTAGCTTTGGCCTACAAGTGTAGCCATAATTCAGAGAGTTTCTTACAAAACCAAAGGCAAATAGAAAGCCCCAAAAAAACGAAATAGCCATGGTAACTAGACTGACTCAATTGAAAACCCTGGGAAAAAGACTACCTAGGGTCGTCATATCTCCCTGCAGGGTCTGAGTGCCATGCTTGCTTGCCAATCGACGTCTTGCATTTTTGCTAGATTCTGGCCTTTCTTCTTCCTCATCCACCATAATGGGATTTGCTTGGGTTCTTTCCAGCTTCCTTCTTTCCTCTCCTCCCTCCCTCTGTGTGTTCTTAGGGGTATTTGTATTTTCATGGAATCAGATGCCAAATTGCTCCATACAGAATAGCTCAAATTTGGCTTCCATAACCCAGATTTCTTGATGGGTGGCCCACATTTTATCTTTAGATTGAACCATGGCCTAGGCCACCATCGCTTTCGTCATCCAATAGACTTTTGCAATACGAAATAAATTGGTGTCCCTTGTACGGGATTTCCCAGGGTCGGGAACCCATTCCTTCACGGACCCCATAATTTCTTCATCCGACATATTCTTCCTCTTTCTTGGTACTTCCTCCTGGACTCTCCCCATTAGTTATTTCTCTTCTGTTGAGCACAAGTTCTTGTATCTCGTCCCGGCCCCTCTGGCTCCCCTGGCAGTGCGGAAATTGATAATAGTAGGGGTTCCTATAGGATGATTCCATCTATCTTTCCTTGGCTGTGAGTCCTTATTCCTCTGAGGCACAATCTTCTCTCATGCCATGGTTCGATGATGACCACTTTCCATATTTTTGGACTTGGACCTTGAGACTCTAGTCACCAGTCTACTAGAATAATCCTGGAAGGAGGCGAGGATGCTTTCTACCCTAATGCTTGCAACATTGTCTAGAGGATGGAAAAATTATGTTTCTTTTTCCAAATATGTAAAATGAGTATATTATTGTTTAATGAATACATTTTCCTATTATTATATGAGGTTTTATACTTTATCAAAAAAAAATCCGAATTCGCCAAGATTTTACAAGAGTTTATAATTCAGTGAAAGATTTGCCATGATATTACAAGATTATATAGTTGACTAAAATATTTGCCAACAAATTATATATACATATTATATTATTGATAAAATAGCCTTTAATTTTTCCTATGTATCACGGGGATTCGCCCATTTATTTTACATATAAATTTAGGGGGGGTTCTTAAAATCACCCTTGAAGACACGTGATATCGGGGCTTCCACAAAAATAGTTTTAGGAAGACCACCTTTAGATCTGATTCACTTGAGAGGGCACCACGCTTCCATTCCCGACACCATGGTGGTTTTCCCCAGCCCGCCCTCGATCGATTAAGTTCCATGTCACTTCGCCACACGATATGGGTTTCGACCATTGATTCGGGCTGTCGCGAGATCAACGGTCTGTGGGATTCCTCCTCCGTGCTCCCGCTATATTTTTCCATATCTGCCAGATGTAGCCATGCCCTCCAAACTATCATGCTCCCACAACGATATGGAATTCTGCTAAATTTCCAAAATTTGGGCCCTGATCTGAAAATTGTCATGGTGATAAGATTGGCTCCAACTAGGGATGCTATCCTCCCTGCGAGGTAGAAAAGAACTTGTAGGCCTTGTGCCTGATCCATGGGGCGGTTCTGAACATATGTGTGCATACTCTGCTCCGTTCTGGCACCAGTTTCTGCTAAAGACCTAACTCCACACACTGCCCTCGAATAAATGCTAAACACTGAATACACAACTGAAACCTGAATGCCAAAAACTTCTTATACACAATACTGTAAAATCAAATTGAAAAATGCTTGGCCAAGAAGCTTATTTGCACATTCCTACCTATTCTAACTACTGAAACAAACTGTCAATCAAGTAAAATCGAAATGCCAATGTAACCATGTAAGCATTTCATCCACTGTTAGTTTATGTTGTACGAGCTTGCTCCAAATCCTGCTTACTAGAATTCATTCAAAAATTCATCCGTCAATCCAAATCTTAAAAGATTAAAAATGTTTGGACTGCTCATTTCCTCCAACATAATTGCAAATGGATCTTCTAAAATATGCACAAAACAAAAATCATGTTTCACCCCTTCCACTGCATGTGATTTAACATGTTGATTGTCACCAAGAGGCTGAAGAATCTATTGGAAATAACAATCTTCTGAATCAGAAGACAATGTTAATTGAAATGAAACCCTTGGTGGAAAGAAATCCATATCTAATAATGATTTTGATTTACTATCATGTTTATTTCTAAGTTGGTAGCTGAGCACAGGCTGCAAATCTGAATTGAGATAACCTTCCATGTAATGAACAACATGGTCATTAAATGTATGAGAAGGTTGTTGGTCTTCCTCACTGATAACATTTTTCTCATGTAAAACAGTGCCACTATGAATGCAATCAAAATTCCTTACTTCCTCTGTTATCTCATGATTTGCTTTCAACAATTCAAAGGAAGAAAAACATAATGGAAGATAGTTTTCAGTTGCAAATCCACTGCTTTCTTCATATTTAACATTATGCCTAGAGGATTTATGATTTGAAACATTATAGACATTTTGTTTCAACAATTCGAAAGAGGAAAAACACAATGGCAAGGTTCTTTCACCTGATTCAAAACCTTCTTCATTCTCTTCACTGTTGTCATAAGCATATTTTTCAATTTCTTTGGATTGCTTAACACACTCATTTTCAGATTTGTCTTCAACCAATGACTGCAAATTTGTATTGACAAGACCTTCTATGTAACAAGTAATAGGGTCATCAAACACATGAGAAGATTGCTGCAATTTATTGTCAATTTGTTTTAGTAAATCAATGTGATTTGACATTAACACACATTGCTTTGCTTCAATGATGATCTTAGGATTTTCTTTCAACAAATGAAGAAAAGCATAAAGGTAAGGAATTCCCTTCAGCTGATTCAATACTTTCTTCTTTGTAACTGTGATATGTAGGTTGATTTCTCTCATTACATTACTGAAAAGGGACATTTTCTGATAGAGAACATGCAATTGGTTGTTCTAGGGATTCAACACCATAATCATCATCATATTCATCATATATAGGTAGATCAACAACATATGCAATGTCATATAACAAGAACAAACTTGGAACATCAACATGTTCTTCAACAAACTATTTTGCAAATTCATCTTCTTGACTATCTACACATGAATACATAAAATAATCAGTCCTCTGTTTATCATGTGATGGATCAGAAGCTAACTCAACACCTTCTCTTTCAAAAAAATGAAATATAATTTTTTGCAAAATCATAAGCATTGGAAACTTCAAGAGGACCTATGATACTGTCAATTCTATGCTCAAGATTCTAATCAACTATCTTCTGTTCATATTCACTTTCATGTTCTTGAGCATTCAACCCTTCATTTTGAATCTATTTACATGCTTGGATGTTGTGTTGAATGTCCTGAGCATCATTAATCATTTGCTGTAAGGACTTAGGTCTTCTTTCCATCAGGAGGAAAGACAAATCTTGGTGAAGAGTAGTTGCATAATGGAGCATGGCAACAGCTTCAATGGGTTGAATTTCCTTGGACAAATTGTAATAGATACTGGAAAACCTTCTACTGAATATAGAAATAGTTTCATTTCTCTGCTTTTTTAAGGCATAGAACTGTATAAGCTATAGATCCAAATATTTCTTTTTGCTCCAAAACTTTAAAAAGACATCCTTCAATTCATCCCATGAGCTAATTGTCTCTGGCTACAAATGTTTAAACTAGTCTTTGGTGTCTCCTTTCAAGGATTGAGAGAAGGCCCTCATACAAACATCATCATGGTCAATCTCAAACAAATCTATAAAATGCTCAAACCCTTGGATGTGTTTTTTAGCTGAGATGGTATCAGGTTCCCCATCAGACATAGGTAGCTACTCATAGTGTTTTGGAGGAAAATCATGAAGGATGTGGGGCAACTTTAAGGGTCTGTATCTAGGCTGAGTCTTGGAGGGTGTTGGATCAAGTGTAGGAGATGAAATATCAACCCTGGTTTCATGAGGCTCATCAACTTGGTTATGGTCATCACATGGCCCAGATGGAAAAGTTTTATCAAAATCAGTGATACCGTGAGGATATGCATGTACAAATTTAAGAGGAGAACATGCAATTGTAAGATTCTCATGATCATCATTTGAATGCAGCAGGTAAAGAAAAATTTGTTTGACATTTTCAAGGAAGAAGTAGAGGCAACTTATAACAAACAATAAAATGCCTTGGAAAAAACCTAATTTTAAGTACTTGTTTTCTTCCATAATGTCTTTTCATACCTCTGTCAAGGGATCTCATCTTCCAATGGAGTCTCTGAATTACATTTGAAGCTTGAGTGAAGTCGCCAATAATGTTTTGGACGCTGGATTTTGTATTGAGAGTGGAGTCGCCATTGAAGATTTGAATTTCTGGATTCTTCTACCAGTGGAATCACCTTCAAACTGGCTTTTTGATGTGTGGAGTTGCCAGAGAAGGAATAAAACCAATATGTGCCTAAGTGACTGCTGCTCTCAGACCTTAGAACTCAACCATGTTGTTCTTTCCCAGGGATTTTTTTTTCAATTTTGATCCCCGACAACGGTGCCAGAATGTTAACACTCTGTAAATTTTGTCCAGCTGAAAGACAAACAACAGAGGTAACTATTTCAACCAACTTTAGAGCTAAGGCACTAGCCTGCTCAACTCAGAGAGGGATCTCTCATGTCACTTGATATATCTATGGGAATCAGTGGCTAGACTTGGTTTGTTTTGAGGAGTTTTTAATGAAATTGCTGAAGAAATGAAGATAGCCTGGGCTATGGAGTCAAGACTCTGAAATTGAATGAAAACAATGATCAGCTAATAGAACTCTCCATAGGATAAAGGCTAAATGAGGTAATGCATCTGATTTGTAACTCAAAATAAATCAGAGTGGTGAGAGGAAAAAGGGAACAAATAACTGCATCAGAGCATTACGAAAATGAATTCTGAATTAGCTAAGAAGAAACACACACAGTCTAAATCGCTTAAGCCAAGAGCATCAAATGATGAATTCTGGGCCTTTAACTCTCCAATTTAAACAGAAGAAAAATGTATATGGAATTAAAGAACACAGGAAATAAAAACAGTGAAGGAAGATAAAACTCATATCACAGCCAATTAGAATCTTTTCATGAACAGTTCAAAATGCTTCAGCATATGTATTAATTTCAGCCCCAGAGATTTACAAAGTTTTCCTGCACAGAGGGCAGGCTCCTCTTTTCTCCATGCCTTCATATCTTCCAGGTAATACATATACAGGGCGATTACTTGTGGAGTCTCAAACGTTTAGACTTCCCCACGATTCTAAAAATAGAAATAAGTTACAAAAAAGAAATGATTTACAATAACCGTTATCCTTTTTCAAAGAGGTCGTTATGAACATGCCTGTCATAAATGGATCCCTTTCTTTGGTCGCCATCTGTCCAAAATTTGCTGAGACACATGTGATCTACCTGAGAACTCATTTTAGCTAGGCGATCTCCTCCTGCAAAGTACTCAACCAGACACATTGGTTGTCTCCGACGCTCTCCATCGTCTCTGCTCTGATTTCAACTTTCTGTCATTTGCTTCTTTTCTTTTTCACCACTCGCCTGTAGGGCTCTTCCATGTGCTCATTGATGATTAAGTCCCTCATAACATGGTTTAATCAGACCCCTTCTCTTGGTTCAATCATGGGTTCTTTATGGAATTTCGTTGCTAACATCTGCGCAACCCTCTTTTCTTTATTTCTTATTGACGAGATTGGGACATTAGTCAAGAAAACCGTTGCCTTGGACACAGTTCTATTCACATTCTCCCTATCCTCAGAGGCCATGATTTCACCCTCCTTAATTCTTCAACACGCAGAGAATGGAATAGCTCGATATTTCCTCATTCACGAATGAGACGATGATCACCATGAGCAGAATAATGCCACCCATGCCTGAAGATCGATAGTTATTGATTTCCAATCATGAATTACTGACAGGATTACTGACGAGTACGTTGATTTACCATGTTTGGCCAATCCATTTCGAATGATTAGTCTTTGAGTTCATTATCCGACGACATTCATCAAACATCACATGGGCATGAAGTACTCGAATGAGTGTAATGCGGTGATTTGACTAGCCGTCAACTTCTTTTACATGAATCGTTGATTTGACACTTAAGACACGTGATATCGGGGCTTTTGCAGAAATGGTTTTAGGTAGAACACCTTTCGCTCTGATGCACTTGAGCGGATTCCAAACGTCCATTCTCAACATCACAGTGGTTTTCCTTGGTCTACCCTCGATCTGTTAAGTTCCGTGTCACTTCGCCGCCCGATATGGGTTTCGACCATTGATCTGGGCTGTCACAAGATCAACGGTCTGTGGGATTCATCCTCCATGCTCTCGCTATATTTGTCCATATCCGCCAGATGTAGCCAAGCCCTCCAAACTATCATGCTCCTACAGTGATATGGCATTCTGCTAAATTTTTGAAATTTGGGTCCTTATCTGAAAATTGTCATGGTGATAACAGATCCCACCATGTATAGGCAGCTGATTGGATCATTGATGTACATGATCCACACTAGGAAAGATATATGCTATGCAGTGATTGCAATGATTCAGTTCATGATTGAACCGAGACAAAGACACTGGGTGGAAGCAAAGCACATCTTGAGATATCTCAGAGGGTTAATTACTTATGGTCTGAGATATACATCTAGTGGTGGTTTATTTATGCATGGGTATGTAGATGTTGACTGGGCAGAAATCCCAGTAGATCGGAAGAGTACTTCTAGACACTGCTTTAGTTTAGGATCCACTATGATCTCTTGGTCAAGTTGGAAGCAGGGATCCATTGCAAAGAGTACAACAGAGGCTGAGTACATTGTAGCAAGTGATGCTAGCAAGGAAACAATATGGCTCGGAAAATTGGTTTCTGGGTTGTTTTGTGACAAGATCGAGATGATGGTGGTTCACTGTGATAATCTAAGTTGCATAAAATTGACAGAGAAAACAATATTTCATGACAGGTAAAAACATATTGACATGAAGTACCACTACATCCGAGACTTGGTCTAGAGAAAAAATGTAAAGTTACAGTACATAGCCACGAGCGAGCAAGTAGCTGATATCCTGACCAAGCCTTTGACCTTGAGATAGTTTGTGCAGCTGAGAGGCAAGCTTGGTGTGGCTGAGAATGACTCCCTCACTGAGAGGGAGTGTTAAATTTGGCAGCATTGATAGTCATTCTCCAATGAGAGGCCATATGGGCCACCCTGAGGCTAGCCAAGGAGATTTGGAGAATCAACCAATCTTGTGAGGTATTGACAAAATCTAGGGGGAACGTACAATCTCTGTTAGTCAAACCAAAATTCAGGATGAATGAGATGCTATGTGAATCTAATGCAAAAGTCAGGGGGAACGTACAACCTCTGTGAGCATAGACAGTCTAGTGAAAAAGTAAGGGGGAACGTACAAACTTTGTGAGCACAGACAAACTAGTGCAAAAGTCAGGGGGGACATACAACCTTTGTGAGCCTAGTCAAATCTTGTGAGCCATGAGCAAAAGTCAAGGCATCTAGCAAAAGTTAGGTTGAATATAAAATTCCTATGAGCTAGAAACAAATGATATTCCTAATATTGCAAATGATGTAATTGTATTGATCTAGTGCGTTGGCACGTGTAAACATTATCCACCATGAAGAGAATTTCGAATTGCCTTGTCAAGAGTTGTATTTAGAGTCTTAAGTCTAGTTCTACTTTAGAACTAAAGTGTAATACTGAGTTGCAACTAAAGTCGTGAGTCTAGTTCTATTTTAGTAATGTTGAGTTGCAACTAAAGTCTTGAGTCTAGTTCTACTTTAGAACTAAAGTGTAATGTTGAGTTGCAACTAAAGTCTTAAGTCTAGTTGTACTTTAGAACTAAAGTGTAATGTTGAGTTGAAACTAAAGTCTTAAGTCTAGTTTTAAGTTCGAACTAAAGCATGTCAGTCTCAAGTCTAGTTCTAAGTTCGAACTAAAGTGTAAGGCTGAGTTGTAACCAATCTCAAGTCTAGTTCTAAGTTCGAACTAAAGTATGAAGCTGAGTTATGTTTAATGCATGCAATCAAGTTACTATTTTGAGTTTCTCCTCTTCCCCTCTTCCCCTCTTTAGCCTATATAAGAAGAGGTCAAACCCTCTCTTCAACACAGTTCTGCAACACATTTTTGGAACACAGTTTTCATATGCAGGTTGAGGGTGAAGTAATAGAGGAGCACATCAGTGATAAAGAGGCAGCATATCAGAGGTGTATTTCAGCGATATCTTTTAAGTCTTTGTTAAGTCAGAGTCATCTTGGCAAGATCTTTGAGAGCATAACATTCATGGTGGATATTTGTAAGAGATCTTACATTATTAATGCAATAAAAGAATATTGTTTGCTGGGGTTTTTCTCCCTGTATAGGGTTTCCCAGGGTATATGTGTTGTTGATGTGCATGTTTACTTATCTACATAGTTATTGCTATTCAATTATGATTTGGAATTGTTGAAGTATATTAAGCTGGAATTAAAGTATTGAAGAAAATAAAAGAATTAATCTGCATAAGAAATCAAGCTCATAATTTAACATGAAGGTGATCCAAAAGTTAAGCAGGTCAAGCGTCAATGACATAGAGAAAAATTTAAGATGGATGAAAAGGAAGATATTGCAACCCTTTTTCTTAGAGTTGATGAAGTTGTTAATTCTATTAGAGGATTAGGTGAAGAGCTCAAGGAATCCTTGGTTGTACAAAAAGTGTTTATATCACTTCTATTGAAGTATGATGCTAAGGTCTCTGTGATTGAAGGAACTAGGGACTTGACCAAAATGACAATGGATGAATTACATGGGTCTCTTATAGCATATGAAATGAGAACAAGTACATAAAGTGACCAGCCAAACAATGAAGCAACCTTTAAATCCATAAAGAAGACAAAAGACAAGGATAGAGACCTTGATGAAGAAATAGGAAATTTTGTAAGAAGGTTCCAGAAGGGAATTAGAAGATACAAAGGTAAGTCTCCTCTCAAATGATTTAACTGTGGTATAATAGGGCATATTGTTGAAAACTTCTATTATAAAAAGAGAAGTCTCAACAATAAAAAGATCTTCTACTCCAAGGATGATGACATCTCCTTAGATGAGAGTGATGAAGAAGATAATGATGGAGGAGAAGTCCTCTTCATAACCCAAGAAACCTAGGATGATGATCACAAGAGTTCTAAAGAAGAATAAATCATTTCTAAATAATATTCAGATGAAGAAACCAACCTTTATTCCTTTTGGGGATACAAAGACAATGTAGAGAGTGATCAAGAAGATGAGAATCTTGAAAATTTGAAGCATGTTGAAACTGAAAATAACAAACTTAGAAACACAAACATAATACTAAAAGGTGAATTGAGTAGTTGTGAAGAAGAGAATTACAGGCTTGGAAATACCATTGGTAGCTTGAAGGAACAATTAGAAGATTATGAGAAATTGAAAGAAAAATTGGATCACACAAAAGGGGAGCTACTATTGACAATAGAAAAGTTGAAGAAGTTCGAAAAAAGCATAGAAAAATTAGATGAGATCCTTAGCAGTCAAAGATCTCCAAACGACAAGACATGACTAGGATACAATGACAGTTTGAAGACAACAAAACAAGAGAAGGAATATGAAAAGGATGAAACCAACACTCCAGAGCAAGTTGAACAACAAGATAGAAGACTCGAATTTAGAAGGAATGAGACATCAAGAAGATCCTCTTCCATAAGGTATGAAATCAATCATTATGAAGGAAACTATAGAAGAATAGATCGTGAACCCAGATGGACTACACCACAAAGAATATCACTTACTCACAAGTATCAAAATTTCTTTCTTGGACATTGTTATACTTGTGGAAATTTTGGACACAAGGCAATCAATTGTAGAATCAATGAAAGGAATAACTACGCAAGATACATGAATGGTGAAAATAGTAGATATGGAAATGTTCGCAGACTTGTCAACACAAATTATAATCCATTTGACCCATTAATGGATCAAAATATTGTATGCTACAAGTGCAATAATCTTGGTCACAAAGCACAAAATTGTAGAGAGATGAAGGAAGATAATCCTATGCCAAATGTCCCTATAACAACTACAACATGGAAAAGGAAAGAAATTCCACACAATGAAAATGGTTGAATAACATCGGTCACTAAAGAATGCAAAGAAGAAGATGAATGGTTCATAGACAGTGGGTGCTCATCTCATATGACCGGAGATCAAAGAAAATTTGTCAACTTGAAGAAAAAGGGTGGAAATGTTGCATTTGGAGATGAATCATCTACCAAAATACTTGGAAAAGGAACTGTAAAGCTTGGAAGTGAAAATGTAAAAGTAGGAAAAGTCCTATTAGTTGAAGACTTGAAGCATAATCTCCTTAGTGTCAACAAAATATGTGATCAAGGATACACTCTTATGTTTGACTCCCGAAAATGTAAAATTAGAGAAAATAACTTAGGAATATTGGTTGCAACTGCAACAAGAAGACCGAACAACATATACATCCTAGACATGAAAAAGAGAGAGAAGAAAAAATCCACACAAAAGGATTCCAAGGAAGAAAAAGTCCCAAAGACTAAAAATAAAGATGAAGTATTATTGAGTGCCACATGTTCAGGGGGAGAAACCCCAAAGAAGAAGGTCACCTAATGCCATTGAACTCAAGGGGAGTAGCCCCACCCTTTGCCATTGATGTCAAAGGGAGAGAGAAATCAGGATCATGATGATAGGGGGATCATGAGTGTTTCCATCAATGACAAAGGGGTAGATTGTTGGAAGATTGGTTGTTGTCATTGATGTCAACCCTAACGATTGGCTTTTGGACCCCACAATTGATCGAAGTAGATAGACATGAAGGAAATTACATATGCTGATACAACACCCATGGATGGATATTATTAGTCATTCCACTTTCGGTGGTATGTGGCATGTCATGTGGATCCTCACAATTGAGGAGAAATTAATTTTTGAAGATGACAATGTGAATTGAAGCAAAAACTACATGTTGGCCCTAATGTTAAAAGGAAGTGACATAAAGGGTATAAATACATCTCATTATACATTCATTTTTCAATACACACAACTTTGTTAATGAACAAGGATATATAAGTCGAATTTTAGAGGAAATATGAAGTAAAGAAGGCCAAATTTCAAGGGAGGATGTAGTCTTTTGGTGATGTGTTCTAAGGGTTTTTGACTAGTCCTGAAGCTAGTCATAAACAAGTGTTCCGGGTAAAATAGTCATAACGTCTTCATAGAAAATCCAAATGAAGTGAGACCAATTGCATTGGAAAGAGTACAAGATTTAGTTTCCTGTGTATGAATTTCATAATATTATGTTAAATATTGAGCGCGGGGCATGATGTACAAGTTCGCTCTCCTGAATAAACCATAATTGAATAAGGTCTACCATTTTCTCTATAAATCCTTTTCTGGGAGGATTCAAGGAGTGAAACTTGGAGGAGTTTCAGAGAATACATTGAGTTATATTATCTATAGGATCAGATTATTCTAAGAAGTGAAGAATTTTAGAAGTTGAAGAAGTCTCATGAAGCATTATCAGGTTCTATGTGATGGTTGGCTAATGGTGATAATTTAATGTAAAGTTTTATTATCTCTCATATATTATTGGGTGTAAGGAAGGGGAAAGGATGGAGAGGTCAACCCTCTCTTGATATTGGAGGATTGTATCTTCCTTTTGGAGGTTTATCCCTCCCTTTATATTTGGAAGCTGTAGCTACCTTTGGAAGTCATTACTTCCCTTGAACAATAACTATTGATTATTTCTCATATATTGTGCATGGTGTATTGTGGTGTATTGGTGTAACTCTTCTACTATTGTTCATTTATAATTGGATATAATTGAATATATAATTTGATTGAAGTATAAGTTGATTTTTTTTTTAAATTGTACTTGATACTGATTCACCCCTCTCTCAGTATCATCAAAATTAACAAGAATGACTGCATAGGCTCAGCTTTTCAGCTAGCCCTCCTTCCAAAACAATTTATGTTGACAGGTTTGAATGGCCTGTCAAAGAGATGAGGGAAAATTCTCAATGGTAGGTCCCAATTAAACCCACTCTCGTTTGGTGTAGAGTTTCCCGCGAGTTTATGGGCCTTGCTGCAGCTCAAGATTAAAATAAATAGAAGGGGAAAGACAACAAACTCCCCCCCAAAGAGTTATAAATAATCCTAAGGCTAAAATAACTAAAATCTAACTAATCTAATCTAACTAATTCTAACCTATCCCGGGAGAAAACATAGAAGAATGAGTACAACGAACGATACCACCATCATAATCAGAAATAGTTCATATATTCAAATGATAAATGAAAAAACAAATGCTACATATGCATAAACAAATAGTTGCACAATACATCTATAACATCATTTCTATAGCCATGAAGAAATATGTGACAACATGAGTAAATAGAATAGAGTGAAAAAATAATTCATACAACCAAATCCTATCTACTCAAGCAAAAGATAAATGCACAAAGAATAGTCTCTACTACATCCATCAAAGCCAAAAAATTTCGATATTCCTCCTCCTCTTTATTAATCAGAGATAATAGTACCATATTTTGTTTAAATATTTCTTCCATTCAACTAGCTCTCTTTTATAAAACAAGAGAGAGAATCTTCAACTCTCATGGCCATTCGTTTCGTTTTCCCCTAATTTTTTTTCTTTTACATTTCAAATTTATTTTGCATTTCAAAAATATAAATGTGGGAGTTACAAATGGGATCTAAAGAGACTCCTGGGTGGTTACATTCACCCTATGGCAATTTACAAGTAATATCTATACAAATTTTTTATTCATTTTGTCTATTGGGACATTCTTTGAATTTCTTGGGTCGTTCTGTGCATTTTTGGCTCTAGTTTGTTGAATGAAATCATTCTAGATTATTCTCCTCTGTCTCATATTTCCATATAGCTATTGCTAGATTGATTTCGTAGCTTGTAGCTTGAGATATAATTGTTTGAAGTTTGCATAGTGGGTTCTTCGTCCAAATTCGGGTTTCTTTTGTGTTTTGAATTTTTGGACCTTTTATGCTCAACATCAACCAAAACTTATTATACAAGCCTATTATTCTCTCCTCCATATTTCCATTGAGCCCTCCTAGGTCTAATTTCATTACTTGTAGCTCCATATATGTCTATTTAAAGTCTACACAGTCCATTTCCCCCCCAAATTCGTGGCCTATTTTTCTCTGAAATTTATGAGATTTTTTTTTTAAATTTTATGACCTTAATACCTATTCAATTTCATTACTATACTTGATACCTTTCCAATGAGGTATCATGGATTCAATTCCGACACCGGTAGCCCAAGTTATGGTTGTTTAAAAAATGCTCCCTGAATGGTATTTCGGGAGAGTTGGTCGAGTCGGGAAAATTGGTCGGTTTGGGAGATCGGGTCGGAAAAATTGGTCAGTGTTGGGAGATAGGGTTGGAGGATTGGTGTCAGGAAATCAGGTTGGAGGATCGACGTCGAAAAAATTGGTCGATGTCGGGAGATTGGGTCAGAGGATCGACGTCGGGAGAATTGGTCAGCGTCGGGAGATCGCGCCAGAAAAATTGGTCGGCGTCAGAAGATTGGGTCAGAGGATTGGCGTCAGGATATCGAGTGAGAGGATTAGAGTCGAGAGAGTTGATCGAGTCAGAGAAATTGGTCTGTGTCGGGAGACCGGTAGCATTTTGGAATGGATGAATTCTGACAACGAAGAGGGTTCCAATATTGAATTTGGGCCCATCGAGCCAGGTGGCCAGTGCCATGTGAGAATTCATGTGGGAAGGATAAAAGGGAAGAATATCAAAGGATTCCCCCACATACATCTCATGGATGGAGAAATTGTGAAGAAAGGATATCATGCTAACTTATTCCTACAACCATAAAAGGAGAATAAATCAGTTATGTGATTAAGAGGACATCTTCCAACATTATGTTTCCTTGCCTTTAAGAAAACTCATGAATAAGTATATATTTTGAATAACATGAAGATGAAAGGTTTATCGAAGGAAATCATCTATGATTTGGATTAAATAACTATCATGATAGGTGTATGTATCTAATATCCAACACATAGAAAGGATTAGTGATCTTATGAATCAAGTTAAGAGTTGTCCAATATATGAGAGAATAAAGATGAAGATGTTACACACCATATGCTAGAAAGCTTCAAATAAGTCATCCAGGGAAATGATTAACAACCTACATAAAACTCATTCAAGACATGTACTAGATCATCAAACATTGCAACCATATAAAATCATTAAACACTTGGAAAACTGTAGAAGGTAGGAAGAGAATGTGTCAATCACCCATACGAATGTCAAAGAAATATCATAGGTAAAATAAGAATCATGAAGAAAATTGAAACCATAAGATCAAAAGAGATAATAAACCTCCATCAAGCAATCATCAGTCAAGAACAAACCAAAACTTCATAAAATAAATAACATTAGGCTCAAGCAGTAGAGGATTAGGCAATAGGATTGAAATTTTAGTAGGGGGGCCCTTTCCTTTAGCTTGTACAAGAAAAAGTAAAGGGGGTTGTTGTGGCTACAAAAATATGGTAAAAGAATCCATAATCCATAGAATAGCCAACCTCAAGACAACCAGTCCAATCCACAGGAAAAATAAGAGAAATGGAAAGATGAAGAAGGACAATAGGAAGTGGTGTGACTTCCACAAAATCCCTTGGCACAACACCGATGAATGTCGCTCGAAACAGTCATTGGTGGACGAGCTCAAGGAAATAGATTCTAGCCTCAACTCGGACTCCAATTCAAACAATAATAGAAGGAGACATATAATTGATGCAGAACCCACTGCTACTGTCACGACAACAACAATCCAACCAAAAGAACCAGAGGATCTCGAGAAGGGGGAGCACCTTTTCCATTCACGGATGTGGGTGAAGGGGATCCTGCTGCTTTTTATTGTTGATAAAAGAAGCCAAAATAACCTCATCTTAGTAGAGGTCATCAAGTAGTTGGATTTTTCGACAATACCACACCCGCAACCATACAACATTGGATGGATTTGCCAGGGACGAGATCTTCATGTCAGCCAGCAGTGCCACCTGTCATATGGCATCAATCTCTTCAAGGATGAGGTACTATGTGATGTTTCCCCACTGGAAGTCTGTGATGTTTTATTAGGCCAAAAATATATGTGGAAGTGTTATGTTGTTTATGAGTCTCAACCCCGTAGCATCATTATTACTCTAGGGGGTGAGCCCTACAATATACTATAGGTAGTTCCGACAAAACAGTGCCGCAAAGTAATCTCTCATACCGCAAAGTTTAGCCTCTTCACAATTTGATTAGAAGACAAGGAAATTGCAACTAATACAACCTTAGCCCAAGACCCTTTTATCAAGATGAAGCAGATCAAAAATATTGTAGAAGAGCACCAAGATATTCCTACTACACCGACGACAGTGCCTCCACACCTCCCAGTCAAAACAAGTTTTGATAAATCCCTTTATGTTCTTCATGTTGCATATTCATAAATAGAGACCTCCCACACTTAGGTAGATCATGTAGCCAGATTTATTAAACATATCCAACCCCTCCAACAATAGGTTCATAACAACCTTCAACAAGTTAAGCATGACATCTTCTTCAGCAAGGCAAACAACTCACCAAGGTTCAGATTCAACAAAAGCTTCCCTGGGGACTTGACGCAATGGAGACCATTGCTTCCTAAGTGGGGAGGATTGATCCAAGAGGAAATTGGTGGCCACCACCTATTCCATTGGATCAAAATACGGGTTTCCACCTTGGTAATGTTTCTACAGCTTTTCAGGTCCTAAACTTCAGAGGCCATTTTGAAGCCCTAAACAATGTTTTTTGGACCCACCACAGTCACACTCTAAGATTTTGCTAGAGTGAAAAAAAAATGTGTATTCCTCAGATAGACCTTTCCAATGAGCTATCATGCACCCCAAACAGAGATCGTATGCGAAATTTACACCCATTGGAAGTTGACGTACCTAGTAACCCCATCAGGGCCCACAAACCTTTTGGTATTTCATCTTTTGGGGTTAGGTTTTTCGATTTTATTTATGTTAAAAATGCCTCTAGAGCCTCATTGTAAACATCATCATATTATTGTGAATGAGCGTAGTTGTTACATCTCTTCTTAGATATAAGATGCCACCATTCTAGCGAGTTCATTAACTCTGTATTGTTACAGTTTCTATACATTTCTTTCATTAATAAAAAATGTGCAGTACCGTATCTCTATGTTTATTGAAATATCTCTGTATATTTCCTTATTATATTTTTGCCTTCATTTTTTTCTCAAAATAATCCGGATCAAATATTTTTTCCCACAAAAGTCCATAGGGTGAATTTGACCGAGGAGGGTGTGATTTTGATTCTTTGCATAGGGATATGGATAAGACAAGTTTAGGGGTTCAATCCTCATGGACCAATCCTATTATAGACAATCAAGAAAATAAATGACATCACTATGCTCATGCACTGAAACCATAACCAACAACGCAAGAGGTCAAGCATTAGCTTGGCCTCTTCATGCCAAATATTTTGCAAAACGGTGATACACAAATAATATATGAAATGGTCTCATACATAGGAAATCAAATAGGAAAATGACATGGTGACCGAGGGCTGGGAAATGCATAGTAGTCACCCATGATATAATATCAAATCAATGTCATGCAAACACACATAATGGAAATAAATTTCATCTTATTCCATGTTTATAGCTTACCTTTTCGTTAATGCTTGCGTTTGGTTTCAAATCCATGGCAGGCTTGATATTCACCAGTAGGTTGATACCATAGTCTTACACTCAAGTTTAAATACCTTCAACATCAGCTACTCACACCCATGTAAGATATGGTTTATTCACAAAATTTAAACTCTCAACCATAGAAGTAGAAAACCCATGAAACAAGTAGAGGAGGGTTGAAATCAACCAAATAAATTGAGCTTCCAAACAACTAATAAGAGAAATGTGCAGAGCACCTTCAAATACCAACCAAAACCAAGTAAACATGCCAGAGAAAAAAAACCCTCTTAGCCTCAAAATTCCATTACCAAATAGGTCGAGCTCAAGCAAATCTCTAAAGAAAAAAGTCAAAATTACCAACTAAATTAGGGTGAGTGTCATTGAAACAAGGAGCTTGAATTCCACACCACTGAAAGGAGATTAAGGGTTATGAGATCCCAAGGCATTAAGTATGCATGAAAATAATTTAATATTTAGTGTTAATGCATGATACCTCTAAGACAAATAACACCAATAACAAAGTGTTGAGTGCATTCACAATCCCAATGAGTTCTCCTTACAGGTCTATAAGTCACCTCACAAACATTTACCAAGTCTATAGTTGATATGGGTTGGGCCTTAGTTAATTATTGAGGTAGGGTTAAGATGTTAGGTATTGGTCCCTAGCCTTTTCATATGTATATGTTTGAAATTATATAAACCTTGAGCTTAGAAACTCTTCACCATGGATATAGAAAACTTGTGCACACACACATGATTTCATTAAATCACTAACCTTTTGTTTTGCAGGTACACAAGGTTAACATGGAAGTAGAGAAGAAGGATGAAAAAAATAACAAACCAATAAACCATATTCAACATCGTTGGAATCTTAGGTTCTAATGGTTCATCACACTTCTCCTGGAATCAATTGGTCGGGAGATTGACCAGAATATAGAAATAGTCGGTCGAGGAATAGACTGGATATCTACATCAGCTGATTGAGTAGTTGAAAGTCCTTTCGGTCAGAAAATTGACCAATAGTCAAAGTCATGTGTTTGTTGGATCAACTAGCCAAGCAATTGACTATGAGTTGGACACATGGATGGTTAGGTTGATCATCCTTGTCAAGTTGACTAGACAACACATATTTGACAGATTCAACTCTAACCACCAATGATTGTATGTGGAAAATATCTTCCCAATTCCAAGGAAGTTGGTTAGATCTTGAGGCTATAAATAACAGACTCGATGGATCATTATCAATGTAAAATATTGTAAATTGAACATGTGTGAAGATATTCAACATGCATTGTGATGTTCTAATCATAATGCACCATGCTTAACTGCTATAATGATGTCTTTAGACACCACCTGTTATCTTAAAAATTTATTCCTCTTCTATTATCTGTAGATATGTTTATTTGTTTTGTATTAGGTTACATCCAATCCACAACATCGTATTAGAGCAACTGATTGTGACCTCACTTTTTGTTTGCAAATATTGCTTAGTCGGATCCATTTTGTGATTGACTTTGGGCCAGTGATTTGCTTTCTATAACTTGTGGAAACAAATAAGATCTATCAAGATATTGAATATGGCTTCAAAGATACATCCTATTATTTTGAATGGATCAAATTATTCTATATGGGCACCAGACATGGAAAACCTACTAAAGAGAAAATGATCGTGACAATATACGAAGACTATGATTCCAGATCCAACAAAAAATCATGAAAAATTCACTGTTGATGGGAAGAAGGATGAGGTTATGGGGGTCATCACGACCTATATCTCATTGGAGATTCGATTTCACATTAGTGAAATAAAATTCCCTCATCAATTTTAGAAGAAGTTGAAGTCTCTATTCAACATAGTCGATAAAAGCCATGTCATGCAATTGGAGAAAGAGTTGATATCTCTCGATCCTCATTCTTTCAATAGAATCGAGGACTATTTGGCGCGTGTGAAGGAACTACAGTTGAAATTAGGAGAATGTTGAAAGAATTATTTGAAGAAAGACAAAAAACTCATCGAGCTAGTCCTAATGAATCTGAGAACACCATTTGACGTGTTCATTTCGACTATCTGTACAAAATGGTAGGAACACAAGGAATATGGTAATGATTACACTTTTGAATCTTTCTATGGATTATTGGTTAATGATCAACACATATTTCTTGATGAAGGAAAGCTTGGTGGTAAAAAAAGTCTCACTTTCTCAAGGGAAAGGGAAAGTCAGATCACAAGGAAAAAGGACTATTTGATACCCCTATACAAAGACTTGGATTCCTCGACCATAAACCTAAAGGGAAGATGGATCCACCCCGTCAGATTTGAAAGAAGAAGACTTTTCAGTAATGTGGAAAATATGGAAATGTGGAGAAGGTATGATACATGTAGAGATGACCTAGACGAGAAGGTCAGGCGCCTTGAAGGAGATGTGTTAGCTGTTCATCGACCCGTAAATAATTTCACCTTCCAAGTCGAAACTTCTCAAGCGTTGTTGTCTCATTCTATGTAGAATGAATATGTAGTCGATTTTGGTTGCACTCATCATATGGATAATGATACTTCCTTTTTCATGTCCTTAGATAAAGATGTGGAGAGAAATATCGATGTTGTTCATGAATTTTATCTCGACATTGTTGGTTGAGATGATGTTCCGTGTCAACATGGGAGAATTGTTGACATCTATCATGTACCAAACCTAAGTGCCAATTGTTGTCAATTTATCAATTAACATAGACAGATAAGATTTTGGAGTTTTTTCTAGATCAGTTCTTTGTTTGAGATTTGAATAAAGGTTGGTCAATTTTCATTGGTGGGTTTCTCGGCCCAAAGGACTATTTGTACAAGTTTTGTGACATGACTTGACCTGAATCTAAATCGACTATTCTTATTTCTCACAATAAACAAATTTGAATTTGGAATGGACGACTCAGACACCTAAATTTTCAAAGTTTGAAATCGATGGAAAATCAGAATATGGTTTCTAGTCTACCTAAATGTTTTCCTCCTGATGGAGTCTGTAAAAAAGGACGTGTGCTAGGAAAGCATCATCAAGAATCCTTTGACTTTGGCAAGGCATGGAAAACACATAACCTCCTAGAGTTGGTTCACAATGATATTTGTTCATCAATCACCCTTTCTTAGTAGGTGCAAGGTATATTTTTAACTTTATTGATGATCTCTCTCATTTTACTTGGGTTTGTTTTATGAAAAACAAGAATCTTGTCTTTGAAAAATTCAAAGAAATCGGGGTCTTTGCTGAAAAGAAATGTGGTCGATCCATCAAGTGCTTGATATTAGAAAATGGTGGAGAATATGTGAATTGAAATTTTGAAGAATACCTATTTTGGTATGGTATTGACTGGCAGCAACCAGTTCCTCATATGCCTTAATATAATGGCATTGCAGAATGCAATAATTAGATGTTAGTAAAAATGGGTAGATGTCTTTTGCATGACAAAGATTTTCCTTCTTGCTTCTAGGCCGAAGCTATTTATCATGCAAACTATATTCTCAATCACATATAAAATCAAGTTATTCCTTCGATGACTCTAGTCGAATGATGGTGTGGAAGGAATCCCTTAGTTGGCCATCTCCATGTGTTTAGATGTGTTTCCTAGGCTCATATTTTTGATGATTGAAAAAACAAATTGGATGCAAAGAGTCATGCTTGCATCATGATGGGATACTCTAAAGAATATAAAGCCTATCGACTATTTGAACCTGCCAAATGATAGATCATTATCAAAGGAAATGTATGGTTTGATGAGAAGTCTTATGGAATCAAGTTATTGAATGCCTCTTATGGATTGTTATAGGATGATCACTTTGATGTTGTTTCTGACTTTGGTTCTTCTGTTTTGTTTTTTAGTCCTTTGAATGGATAGTCGAATTATGTTCCTATTCTGAATGAACCATTGGCCTACGAGTCGACTGGTTAGTTGATCTTTTTTTCGACTAGTCTACCATCCCATTTGACCTAAATTATTCTGAATTTTGATCAACTTTTGGGGTGAACAAAACTTCACCCCTTTCTTTTCTACCCAGATTGGATACCAAGAATATTGAAGTTGTTGGTTCTGATGTCAGTGATGTTTCTTCAGGATGACAAACTCATAGTCAGAATAAGCATGCCAATGTTGCTTTGACAACTCATGTGCTTGAAACCTCTGATCTTGTTACCTACTCCAATGCACAAGGACAACTTGAATGGGAGCAGGCTACACAAATAAAAGTGGATTTTCTATTAAAGAATAAAACTTGGGATTTAGTTCCCCAACCTCGAAGGAAAGAACATTGTGAAGTGTTGATGGGTATACAAGACCAAAGTTACCTCTGAAGGTATTGTTGAGCGTCACAAAGATCACTTAGTTGTGAAGTTATTTTCTCAACAAGAAGGCATAGACTACATTAAAACCTTTGACTCTATTGCAAAGATGAACTATGTTCGACTGATTCTTTCCCTTGTTGCTCGATTTGGATGGTAGATCCACCAAATGGATGTGAAGAGTGATTTTCTTCATGGTGACCTATCTAAATAAATTTTCATGGAACAACCTCCTATTTTTGTGAAGGATTATAACCTAGTATGTTGACTTTAGAAGTCCCTTTATGGTTTGAAGAAAGCTCCCAGAGCTTGGTATGCTAAGATCGACATTTTCTTTCTTTAAATTGGTTTAAAATGTTGTGAATATGATCACAGTTTATATGTACTCCATACTCATGGAAACACTTTGATTATTGTTGTATATGTTGATTGTAAGTTTTAAACCTGCGAAGTAAAGCAATGCATATAGATTCTTAAGCAATACAAAAATTAATCAATGGCTCATACACAGAATACACAGAGATTTTTACCGGAAACCCTCAATCGGGAAAACCTTTCTTTACTTTCATTATCACAAATTTCACCATTCGCCATACAATATATACAATGTTTTTAGGTATTTCGTAGATACCAAAACCCTAATCCCTTAATCTGGGATTAATTTACAAATTAGCTAAAAATAGCAAAATCAGCTAAAAATAGCAAAAACCGCCCCAAAAAAAATTTCGGGGCGTTGCCCCGAACCCCTCAGCCCCGGGCTACCTCCCGGTGCCGAATGCTGCATGTAACCAGGGGGGGGCATACCTGCCCCCCCCTGGGACCCCCCTAGGAAAGCGCCTGGTGCACACGGCAGAGCCCTAGGTGAAGGGATCGTCAGACACAGTTGTCGTATCTGACGCACCCACACACACACACACATGCAAAGAATATAACACACACCCAACATTGATGACCTTGTAATAATTGGAAATAACATCGATCTCATTCTTAGATTGAAGAAACAACTTGATGACTCCTTTAACAAGATAGATCTTGGTATTCTACAATATTTTTTGGGTCTTCAAGTATTACCACTATCTGATGGTTTTTTCATTTTTAAATCTAAATATGTAGTAGATCTCTTGACATGTTTTAAGATGGATGATTGTAAGCCCTATGCTACTCCTTTTCAATATGGAGTTAAGTTGAGTAAAACTTGTCAAACTTCCAAATTCGATGCTACTCTTTATCAACAATTGGTTGACAGTCTCATTTATCTTACTCACAGTTTACCTGGCATTTTATTTTCTATTAGTGTGGTTTCACATTTTATGTAGGATCCCAAAGAAAGCCACTAGAAATAGGTAACATAATTGTTCACTATCTCAAGGGTAACACTCATTTTGGTATCAAGTATTTTCGAAATTCAAATTCGTTGGTCAAATTCACCGAATATGACTAAGCAGACGACAATGATGATTGGAAGTCCACTTTTGGTTATGTTTTTCATTTCAGCACTGAACCATTGGTTTGGTCATGAAATAAACATGAGGTAGTCTCCTTTTCGATTACAAAAGAAGAATATCATGGCGTTGTTCTTACAGGTACAAAGGAAGTATGGATTCTCCAACTTTTGGGTGAACTTGGATTTCCTGTACAAACCTCAACTATTATCTACTAGGTAAATCAAAGAGCTATTCAAGTTGCTGACAACCCAGTGGCACACTGTAAGATGAAGCATGTTGAGCTCCATGTTCACTGTTTGTGATGGTTGGTTCATGAGAACATTGTCTCTCTTGTCTATTGCATAATAGATTATCAAATTGCTTATATATTTACAAATCCTTTGTCTAAATATAACTTTATCAAACTTCGTTTGATTCTCGGGCTTTAAGAAGATGTAATTATGGGGGGGTGTCCTCATGACTTAAATTTACCTCTTGAATCTCCAGAGTTGTGTGTTGATGGGTGGGTGTTGGAACCTCAGGTTCTGATGGTTCATCACACACTACTACATATGGTTTTGAAGTCCAATGGGGTGTTTCAACATTACAGGAAACATCCACCTTACCGTTGGACGTTACTCACTAATTCTAAAAATTTAGTTATATTTTTTTCTTCGTCCCCTGATGTTTGTCGGACCTACGACACAGTTAGTATTCATCGAATATCCAACTTGTATTCAATGGTTTTCAATACCACCGACATCACCATCATGACCCACCATTTCCCCATGGCCTACCACCATGACACCTACATGGCACTACCATGTCAACAATTTTTTGTCTCATGGGTGTGTTTGGCCTCTAATTGGGCCTTAATTATGTCAGCTCGGGGGCTAAAAATGTCTGTCATGGGATTATTATTTTGAGCATTGATTGAGACATCAATTATTCCTTCTATGGGGGACAAAAATGTTTGGAACGAGAATCTTATTCCTACATTGTCTCAAGATGTCAATTAAACGTGAATGAAGAAGATATAGGATTAGAAAGTACAATTATTAATGGATGAACATAATACAGATTAGAATTTTGCATGATATGGGCGAGCTTGATAGTACCTAAACCAAATCCCTTGTTCTTCCAGATAGTCTGTGAGTGAATTTCAAGTTAGATGTTAGTTAATGTGACCACTAAAGTCATATGATGGATGGTCCTGACCGGTACTGCCATGTCCCAGAGTTACCCCTTTGTACAATGAAGGGATAATATTCCATGGCATAATAATTAACACGTCGAGTGGTTAATTCTATATAATCCGAGTTCCCCATGGGTTTCTCAGGATGCCGAATCCATTTTTGCATTAAAAAATGCAAGTTAAACAACATAAAATTGCGTTTTTTCTTAGATTTAGATGATTGGGTTTAGTTGAAAAATGCCAATTAAACGTATAATGTTTAGACTACACCACCATGGGGGAAACTTGGGAAGGATTTAGGTGGCTGAATCAGAGGTCACAGTACTACACCTGTATGTGGATGGATCCACTAGTGAAGAAGAAGCACCCCACATCAACGTCGATAGCCCAGGAGGCCACAAGACAAAGAAAGGGGGAGTTTCCAATAGTAGTGGGAGGACCAAAGGAAATGGAGAACATATTGAGGGGAGGAATCGATGATGCCAATAGTTTCAAGGGAATGTGATAGTACAAGGAGATGGGAGATAAGGTAGTTCACCAGAAGGAATATGTCTAGGTTGGTTGGGACAAATGGGCGTTGAAGGTGTTTGATCCAGGTATATGATATGATAGCGACCGAATAGGATAGTTACCCATAGGTGTAGAGTTATAAGTAAACTCTACTGTAGCTTCAAGATAGAGATGCTCTCAAATTATTTGTGTGGGCCCAAAATCCTCTATTAAAAGAGCTTGGAATACTCTGTTTCTCACACCAGTCCACTAGCACCTAAAATCCAGGCTCTAATATCTCCTTTTGTCGACGCAACCAATGGTTGTGACTAGTGCTTATCCACTTGAGCACTTAAACATTGGTGCTAGATTCTAGTGCTCTTGTTCCATGTGACCATAGTCCATGACCATGAGATTTATTGGCATAAACCATTATGCGGATGGTGACTCTTGTGTTAAAATCCAAGCACTTTGTTGATATGCATTGAATGTCCACTGCAAATCTCCTCTTCCAATCAATGGTTTTATATAACTGAGCAGTAGGATTGTTCAACTTCAGTTCACCATTCATTCATTTTGATGATCGATGGTGGATCTTTTACTTCCGCTGTGCCACTCGTTCTGATGGTCATTGATCTATGTTGTTTAATGGATGAATGCCATGTATAGTGGTCCCAGGACGTCGGGACTTCATGAACTTCTCAACAACCTAAAACTTCCGAAGGCCATGGTCTGTAATGATCTAGACCATTTCCGATCTCGATGGTGATCAATGACCATGATCTCTTTCTATAGGATATCGTTCAATGATGGATCACTGTCGATCTGGTGGGGTCATGGATATGGACCATTGAGTCCTCTTTGAAACTCATAATGTGGACCACCATAGAATTCTGAATACTCCAGAACCTCCTCACCACGTGTCATCTCCAGAGTGGGCCTTTGACGTCATCCTGACATATCTCGATCTCGATGAGGGTCGTCAATCTACAAACTGAATATATAATCTTCGTCGTCGAAGGTTTACCAAGGAAACCATGTATCGTGGGACTTGGTCTCCACATGTCACTTCTTGTGTGGAGTTCCTTATGTTAGCATGAAGTTTCTCGTCATTGGGACCTCATAAATTTTCATCCCTTCGAGACCTTAGAACCTCTGCTAGTTTCCCGTGGTCCACTGTAATGAGAACTATTGATTTGGAGGCTTGTTCTAGATCTAATCTCTGCCATTGATTCCTTCCTCGATCTATCATTCTCATTGATTTCTTGAAGTGGATTATTCACCTTTCCTTTATCCTCCATGCACCTTCCAACTCCTAATGCACTATTGTCCATCGATCTAGCTCTGGAATGAATGGTTATATCTTGTTGTCACCCCCAGATGTTGGGACTTCTACAAAGTCCTTCTAACCAACGATACAACTGTCGTCTGCTGATCAACTCTAGAATGGATGGTGATGACTTGATTGGACTATGATATGATGATTACAATCCTCTAGTCACATATAGTGATAATCTCTCTCTGAATTCAATCCAATGAATTCTATTTGTCAATGGAATGATATAATGGTTTCTATTCCTCGATGCTTACCTTGCACGCAAAAAAATCTTCGACCTTTGTTCATCCATGACTCCAAATAACTCAATCCAATTTATCTTCAATTATGATCATTGATCTCTTCGATGATCGATTATGATATGAACTTGTACAACACTGGTTAGAGAACAATTTAACACACAAAGGATCCCATATGGATTCAATAGTTCAACACATTTCCCTAATGATATACAAAGGCATCGGATAAACACATGAAAATTCTATCAATGAATCTATAAATAATTTACACAAGGCCTTCTCACCTTCTCTAGGATTGATTTACATTTAATTGGTCTATGTTCCAGCCTTTTGGACACACTTGGCCTCTTACACAACCGTTCTACCTCTTCCTCACTCTGTCTCTACATACACTTCCTTTAATGCCCGAAGGCTTACAAAATATACAACACAGGGCTGGGATATGAATTCGTTTAAGATCCTACTTAGACTCCACAAAATTTGCAAGGATCTCTTAGATCCACAATATCCTCAAGAGATCACTCTAGGATCTCTTCTAGAACTCACAACTCTTGATATCTTCTATCATAAGTAGATTCCCTTAGATTTAACCAAACTCAATTAAAAAAACCCTATCCTATGCATTCCTTCTAGAATTTCAATAAATCATAGGAAATTACAATAATAACAAGTTAGGGAACCAACTCCCTTGGCAAATTCATAGACCCCTAGGTTTGTTCAACAAGGTAGACTTTGGAGGAAAAAATGCTCTTGCATCAGACTCCCACGGTTAAAAAATTTCATGATCTTCTGATCATGTGTTTAATTAATTCATTCCCTTTGATCCCAGTGTTGATGTTGTCACATGCTTCACTGCATGTTGTATTCACTATTCTCCATATTCATGGATCCCAAATCTTATGTTGTTGCTTACTTGCATTTCTGCCTTGCTTCTATATTACTGTTGTATTCAACTCTCCAAGCCTCCAAATTTTATGTCGTGGTTGTCCACTTGCCTTACCGATGAAAAATTGTATAGTCAAATGTACTTTGTTGTTGACTTTCCTTCTTATTTTAGTATGATTCCTCTTAGACTGCAAGATACCAGATATATAAAATATGCAAAACAGAAATAAAATGCTAGAAATGGCAGAATAACAGTAAAATATCCAGCATAATCTTCACAATACACAGAAATGATATAACAATAGCAATAGAAATAGCACTTTGATTCAGA